>JAQFYZ010001276.1:0-25362 GCA_034695085.1 Cylindroiulus punctatus | reverse complement strand
TCGCCAATAGGCGATTGGACCCCTATTGGTCGGCACATGTTTCGACTCAGTTCCATCACTTCTTGGTTTTACTATAACACGAAAGGTCAAAATGTGCTAAGTTACGACTTCGCCTTGGATTAAGACACATGTGGAATTTACACTTGAACACTTCGTGTAATTCACGGCAATTAATTCTTTTTAAAGGAATAAAAATTGTAGTATAAAATATATTTTTTACTGACCTCCACATATCAGTTCATTGTTTTTTGCACAGTTAAAATTATCACATTCACAAAATGTTCCATATATCAAATCCGCTCCACGCTATAATATAACTTCACAAGTTATTAAACACTTTTGATTTTTATCACATCGCGTACAGACAGACTCTCGACTTACATTAATTTTGTTGCACGTACATTTCCCACAGATGCACTGACCACGTCCAGAGCAGACAGTTGTGGAATTACCCCTAAATCGTTGGAAATTTCACGTCAATTAATTTACTTAAAGAATAAAAGTCGTTATAAATAGTTGATGCTAACATTTTACAGGGTGTGTCGTCCTCCACACTTAGCGCTGCTACCTTGTCACATTCACACGTTTCTCCAAATCTGCCTTCATCACACTTGCAAATGCCACATGCCCAGATTCCATTACCATTGCATTTCACACTATCAACTTCCTGTTAAAAAGTTGCATGAGACCATAAAATCGCATTGCACACATTAATAATGCAATATGAACAAAACGTCAGGTACTTATGCAACGCAACATCACACATTACGAATTAAAAATTGTTCGCTTACTTGCTGTCCAGGTTGTTCGCAATCACATTCACAAAGAAATTTCAACTCAACTATCAATGATTCGCTAAGTCCCACTGGAGAAATTTCAAGAATTTGACGCCTTTCGTTGCTTTTTTCTGGACAGGAGACCAATTCAATTCCAACGTTGAATTCCACCTTTTTACATAAAGTTACAGGGTCAATAAAAGTAAATTTCGTTTGGGGCAAGTGTCTATGAAAAAAAATTAAGAACCGTACCTTTGTTTCAGTGCTGAGACCGTTGCATTTATTAGTCTGTTTTTTTGGACCTTGATTACTAACCAAAAAGAACCAATAAAGCATGTCTCGTAAAACTACACAGGTCGAACATGCTTTCTAAAATTGCTAAAATGACATAGGGAGTCGAAAGTGGATAACACGTGACATACTTGGAACAAACGGATTCGTAAGTTACTTTCACGTTGTTTGTTGAATTGTCCCTTAATTCTACTGTTGACGTAATTTTCTAAAATTTCGAAAAAGTGAAATTAGCATTCGGCACGACGGATTTAATCTAATATTTTAGATCTGGGACTCGAAATGCATCGAAATTTCATGTTACCTTGTACAGCTCACGCACCAAGCCCAAAATGTTGCTAGAGTCTTCAGACAAATTGCCAACTTGTGACCCTTTAATGACCTTTGAAAGATCGATGTAGAACGATTGCACTTTTGCTGTAGCAACAAATATCACGTTAATATCGTTTTCAACCACTTTTTTCCGTATTTGGCCGACTGATGGATAATCCTGTCGATGAAATATCCACATCTTTAACTCGAATTTTCTCAGAAATTACAGGCCGTAAACAATAATGCTTTTGTGCGCAATATACCTGTTCCGTGCTTTTCGTGTATTTTCCAAAACCATCCAAATGACAAAGGCCGTCGTTAGGGATAATAACACCTCCCCACTAATTTCAAAGAAAACAAAATCATATTTAAATATTCATTATTCAGAAAAAAATATTTTTAGCATTTTTGTCTATGGTATGTGGATCTCTTAAAATTTCTTAAATTACTTTTCCGTCTCCAGCATGATGATATGCAGCGTCTGTAGCAACCAACAGAATTTTACGAGCTTTGGATCTCCATCCAATTTCTTTCTTACAAACTATGGCCTGCATCATGGCGTCAAAACCACCTTCTGGAACGTCAATATTACCAGAGATCTTGGAGCTAGCTACGCCTTGCTAAGATGTGATAATATTTAAAACCACACAATGTTTGGTAATACGATCAGTTGTTAGTTATTTTACCGTGAACTTCGTGCTATCATTGGTTAAGGACATGTGGTTTATAAACCCATAGGGACTAGCACAGTTATCGTTGTCACAAGGATTTTTCAGCCTAGTAAAGACAAAAAATATGCAGAAAACAAGTTTTATGTGAGACCGGGGCGCCAAAAAGCGAGCTTTCTATCGCTATTTTATCCACATCACTGTGTTTCAGATAATCCTATATTTTCAATGTTTCCATTTAGTACAATATATGCGTGTATATGCATTTAAAGTCACCTTTCTGGAGTTGCGTTAACAAAAGGTGAAACTATCTTGTCCACAAATGATCCGAATCCAATTCGAAAATCGGGGGTAATTCTTCTAATTGTGTTTCCTTTGAAAAAACAATAACAATAATGCTGCATTTGTAATTTGTTCAAAAATGTGGAAACGTTCACGTTTTTGTTATACCTAGTTCGTTTCCGAGATCTTGTAATTTTTTCTTATCGTCTAACATCGAATATGACAAGTCCATCAGGTAGTACAAATCCACCGGATAGTTCGCAACTTCTTGGAATGTGACAACAATGTTGTAAGGCGAATCTGGAAACTAAATTTTGTAATGTTTTGCCTTCCAATGTAACCTGGTGAGGTGCACTGGTTTTGTGCACAACCAGAACTGCTTACGTGGTCGAATTTTCAAACTAACAAATGCTGGTTGTAGCTGGGAAGTTTTCTGTTTAGAGCTCTGAAATATGAAGATAATATTAAAATTTCTATTTTTGTGCTATCACGACTGTATTTTGATTTTGAGAGTAGCGTGCCCTCTTATTTGTTAAATTATTCCGTGGATAAACGATTTCAGATTTGGTGCAGTTGTTCTCGATCTTGTCAATTGCATGGCATCGCTGCAAAGACTTCAGCCTTGAATTCTAAATAAGGTAATTTTAATAATTAGTTAATATACTATGCCTATAAAAGGTTTTACACTGTTGTTAATACGTTTTTACCTTATCCCTGCACCAAGCGCAGTTAGCTGCTGCCTGAATGCAAGAAGAACACGTGGGATTGGAACTGCATTTTGAAATTTCTGAGACAAATCACGAACATTACAGAATTCGAGCATGTACATCGTTGTATTTAAGCATATTTTCGGATAAATACTATAAGCATGATGAGCTGGCTAAAATACCTTGTGCTGAGCTATAGCTAAACTCGTAGATCAATGCCATTAGCAGCACGATGACATAAAATGTCCTTTGTAAGATGGATTTCGCCATTTAGGACCTAAGTTGTAAATAATGTATACATGTTAGCAGCTTAACACATATCATACATGAATACAGAATACAATCATTTTAAATTAATATATTTATTTAACGTATTTTTAAGATAACTGCAATACTTTACGGTATGCATGCATGGAAAATATAAACTTCATTATAAACAACTTTGAGACAACTGACTTTAAAATTGGTTAGCGGAGTTGAAAAACTAAATATAACTGTTTGTGAATATATATTAACACGTAAATTTATTCAAACCTGGTCGCATCAATACCTTCTTCTGTCCTGCGATGCAAGTTAATATTTCGATTTAGACCCAGTAAACGCTGATATAGCCATCAAACAGAAAGTACTATATGACCATGGAATGGAAAAATTGTAAAATAAACACAGCGATAACTGGTTCACCGTTAAAGATAACCAAACATGGAATAACATTACCATTAAAGTTAAGAAAAGTGCAATGCAACAGTAAATATAGTTGTGTTAGTCATCATCAGGATGGAATATTATTTACATTTAGCAGTCAAATATTTGCACCAAGCATCTATTTCTTTTTCACTAGGAAAATAACCGACACTTAAAATCACCCCTCAATTTTAATTTTTATTATCAGATTTTCCTCAGTTCTGCAGATGACATTTAAAAAGTTGTTCCTCCCATTATTCCATTCCAATTCTGACTGAAAATGGAGAAATTACAGTGGATTGTCCCCTGCATTGAAAAATTTCGAAATGCAGCCGACATTTTGGTATTCAATATACCAAATATAGTACCAAAATAACTCTTTCATTTGCCTAAAGAATACCCTAATGTAAGGTCAAAAATGAACTGCAATACATATAGGAATGGATCTCCAAGACATCTTCATGAAAGATTGCACGTTATAGTTTAATTGGCTAAAAAAATATCTAATAATTCGACTTTTTACTATACATGAATTTACATGTATCTAGAATGATAATGCATTGTATCATTTGGAAGGAACTATTTAAGAAATATCATTGATAATTGTAGCATATATGATCAAGAAGAGCAGTTTATTTCAATTTGTAGGAAACTGCATTTTTCCGTGCAACAGTTTACCTCACGTCTGGTTAACAAAATTTGAAAACTTGACAAAATCACCATTAATAGAAATGTTTGAATAAATGTAATAAAACGTATTCAAGCAATTTTTCTGCCTCGCTGCATATCCATGATTCGTAAATCATTGCATAAACAGCCATGCTGCAATTTCCTCGCATCTGTCAGTTTTTGAAAAGTCAAGATGGCGGCTGTAAGACTGCATAAAGTCGAAATAATAAAACCATCTTTTATAACTTTTCTGTGAATGCATTTTGCCAACTTCACCATTGGTAGTCTCATGACTGACGTCAGCGCCATTCTCGACACAAATTTCTCCCGATTATCAATCACAATTTTACAATAAGGCAAACCAGGTGCGGGTCATAAAATACCGTGTTTCTGTCACGAAATGTCGTTGACAGAAAATATGACCATAATACGCAGTACAATATAACTCATAGACATCTTTTCATAATGAATTGTCGTATATGGCTGCAAAAATATTTCTAGCCTTGCTTTGGCATACTGTTTCAACAGTCGTGTAGAAAATGTGCAAATAACTGTAATACGGAACATTCGTCCCTCATTTGTCCTTGCAAACTCAAACGTCAACAAATAGTGCACATGTCCACATGTGCCACACTTATTATTGGCAATTGAGAGCACACAAATGGAAATTAGGTTTATTCTTCACTCCGTGGTAGTTCCATACAGGTACAGGAAAAGTCGCGGGACAACACACCAGGAACATCTGCTAATTTCTGAAGTGCTGCCCCAATAAGCCAGAGTTGAAATTCTTGCATTTTCTATTGGCCCTATATAACCACATCGACTGAAGTTTGCTGGTTTACTCCGCAATAAACCATCAGCAACACAATGTGGTTCCAGATAATTTTATTGGTAGTTTTCGCTCACCAAAGTTATGAAGCGGTAAGATGCTCTGATAGATGTAAATCTGTCAGCATGTTAATTTGTAATGATTAATTAAGAACAAATAGATTTATAAATCACCTGCACACGCATTCTCACGCGTACAAAAAAATTGACATAGATATTAATTGTTAACTTACGGTGTTAGCAATATGCGGTGAAGAAAATCCTACGAATGAATGCAAAATGGTAACAAAACTTTATTCGCTTATCACAATCCTGCAGCTCAATTTTTGCACATGTTTAACAAATATACTGTATATTTAATGCGGGGATGGCTTTGATAAAATATTATTAAAAAGTATCATCAATATAACTTATTGTAAGCTTATTATACAGTAACATGCTGTATGTGCTGAATATAAGAATAAATTAATGCGGACTAATACCTGAAATTTCTTATGCAAATATTGTCGAGTATGGGAAACATTTTAAGGCAAATTGTAGTTTCATCTTGGTGTTGATGTCATTAATAATGATGCTACCATATGATACATCAAGGCTATGTAAATGCATGTGATACATAACAGCTCTAAACACACTAAGTATTGTTTTTGTTTTAGTATTCAGTCTTCGTTCGTTCACCATTGTTGTTGTGCCATGAAGTTGTCAGGAAAATTTATTCTTTTACTTGTGTCAGATATTCGATATCTGAAACTTAAACGATCAACATTGATAAAAAGTTTCAGAGCTTATAAGTTTATTTCAAATTGGTTAAATGTAGCTTACAATTGAATCTAGAAATAATAAATGAGATGAGGTTTTGAAGTTAAATTTGGTGACGATACTACACAGTGTGATGTGGTGAAATGGCGTTATCAATGGAAACTGACATTTCATGATCCATTGCGAACCAATGACGTAAACATATTTTGCTATACTTTTCTTCAAAAGCGTCTGTGAATTTGATAAGGGTCTTTCTGCAGTGGTTGACAATGTATGAATATATATACATGATAAATGCATAGCTATTTTTCTCAAATATTATGATTATTTAGTCAAAATCTTTTGATAAAATTTTCCTAATTACAATTATATATGCAAGTGTTTAATTTTTGCATTCTGCAATGCCGTTCACTACATGCTTGAATATTATTCTTTACAGGGTGTGACAATGGACGGAGCCAAGACCCCTTGTGGTAAGTTTTACAACTTGGTCTTGATGTGACCACACTGACATGTATAGGTATTTAATAGGGCAACCTTTTTCAAAATCTAAAAGACGACTTAATCATGCAATATGCATAACGGGAATGCCAATGATGACGTCATATTCCATTGCATTATGTATTCGGGGAATACCGACTAGTCGAATTAAAACAACAGATGTACAAAATAACCGGATGATTTTCAAAATGGCACAGACATACAGCGTACGTCTCCCATTTGCCAGATGTGAAAATATGTCAGGACAGTTTATTTGATTATTAATGACTGATTGACAGCAGTCCTACGTCTCTGCTAAACGTTGTCAATTGATTTCCAGTTAATCAAACGACAAATTGCAAAGTAAGCAAACGTGTCGACCAATCGCAGATATGTTACGCATTACCAACGACTTCATTCGTTGATATAAGCACGATTTCGCAAACCACATGTGCTCATGCGAAAGCTTTCACTTCAATTATTTATTATTGTTTACGTTCAAAACGTTACCTTTGGCCAGGTTTCCCGTTCAATTTGTTTCCAAGTCAATTGCCGATTTGTGTTCTGAAATACGGCCTAGTGATTCAATAAACCCTTTTAATAATTGTGTCGAAAGTTTAACGTATTTCAGAAGGGCACACTGTATACTGTGAAAGCAGTACATGAAGCAGTTCAGTCTGCGAAACGTCGTGCTGTTTGGAGTTGTAATACTGGCTGTGACTGAATTATTTCAATATTCAATATTTCAATATTTTGTATACTGTATGTGTACGAGCATAAATGGAAACACATCAGATCATATACACCTTAAATCTCTTCAACTAATTAGTCCTTGTGTTACTGAGCGTATATATGCAATTGATTTATATTCAAAGTTTCACATAATAAAGCTCACAGATCCACAACTGCAGAAATCAATGTCAGTTGTGAGACCTTGGGTCAGTAACATTTATTTTAAAGGTTACTAAATTTTTACTTTTTGATATAATTTTAAGGAAATAAAATCTGTACGAGCTCATATTTCTGAAAGAAATTATCGCTGTAAAAATTCTTGAATGGAGTTTTCACAGCGTTTCGCACATGTCAGGTAAACCAAACGCATTACATGCATAACCACATTCGCCATATTAAACTTTGCATACCATTTGAACCTGCATTATGTTTGATGTCCTCAAGTTTTTTACAAATTGCCAAGCCATTGAAGTTTCTATCCTCACATTACATTTTAGTTTGGCTTCAAACAACCCAGAGATTAATTAAATTCAATAATACATAAAGGCTAACCTTAATTTTCAATATTCCTGTTCAGCATGCGGTTCCGTAAATCGAAGGACTCGTATTGTAGGAGGACAACCGACAGAAATTGGGGAATATCCATACATGGTAAGCGAACTAATACATTGTGCGATTTCAGTTTTCATTAGATTATTTTACAGAACGCAATACGTTAACGCTATTTTAGTGTGAACTCAAACAAGGGGTTCCAGTTGGTTCCACCATAGAAATTTTCGACTTATGTGGAGCGGCCCTCGTCAACAAGGATTGGGTAATCAGTGCAGCTCATTGCTTTGCAATGTAAGTCTTATTATTTCATTACAAACAAAAATTCTACATTTAATATACCTGTTAAAAAACCGTTAAAACGAAGTGGTTAACAGCAGCTTCAAATGCCATTTCAAAATTAATTTCTAAACGAATAGATTTCAAATGATCATTTGGCTAAGGTTATACACTGTAGGATGTGATTTGAAATATTCTCACGTGTGATGCAAAGATTATTGCTTATCTGAAAAAACATATTTTTCTGTTTTCTAAAAAGTTTTCAATTTTGATTTTGGCCGGCTTTTTTTATTTTATGGAGTTTTTGTGCCTAACCATAATCTAAAATAAAAAATATGTAATTTCTGATTTCGTCCACCCTAACCGCCAGGCAATCACTGCCGGCCCACGAGGCATGCAGGAAAAGTCAGATGATCTCTTAGTCCATGACGGTGTTAACATACTGTAAAACAGTCATTTAGATCCTAAATCTAAATACCAGTACATAGAATGCAATTCCAACAAATCATATATCAGTTTTATATACTTTTCAGGAAACCAGCCATTAATCAATTGCTCGTCTATTTGGGCGACTATGACTCGACGAAAACCACGGAAGTAACATCAGTCATAAGAGCAGTTTCCATCGTAATCACACACCCTAATTATAACCAGACGTCCCAAGCAAATGATATAGCGTTAATTAAGTTAAACGCTTCAGTTACGTATCAATGGAACATTCAGCCAATTTGTCTTCCTAAAGCAGGGTTGAACCTCTTTCAACAATCATTGGTTATCACTGGATGGGGTTCGACTGAGGCAGGTAAATATCACATGACCTGGCACTTAATGTCATTCCAAAAATAACATTCGAAATCGCTACTTATCTTTAAAAAGCCATCTTGGCCCATTCCGAAAGAATGACACTTTAATTTACATTTATAACAGTAACGTATATAAGGAGTAATTTTGAGGTTTGTTAAGTTGTATTTCCAATGATGCGACAGATGAATATACTGTATATGGTGATGCATCGAGTTAAATTAAACCTAAAAAATCCAAAACGTCTTTCAGCTGGAGCTCCCAGTCCTGTTCTGAGGGAAGTTACCATACCTGTCATACCCAATTCCGACTGCAAAAGAATGTATTCTGGAACGGTCGCTGTCATCGACGACACCACTGTATGTGCGGGGACACCAGATGGTAGCAAGGATGCTTGTCAGGTGAGGCTTGAATGTGTTTCAGCATGGAGCTTTCTATTGTTATTGAAGATATGGAAATTTAGGAAATATTTTTCTGAGCACACGGATATTTTTTCTAATGGTACTAGGGCGATTCTGGTGGACCGGCTGCTTGGAAGTGCGACGATGATGGTGATTATTCCCTGGGATGCGTCGTGTCCTATGGAATTGGATGTGGTAATCCAAAATATCCTGGGGTGTTTACCAACGTGTCTAATTACCTACCCTGGATACTGACAAAAATAAATGGTTCCTCATTGTGTGGTTCACAGTGCGCTCCTGCTCAAGACGTATCAGGTATGCTTACGTCATTAACAAGTTGTTATTAGTTACTCCTCGCATTTAGTCTATTTTGTTTTTCCCTTCATATACGATTATTTTTGCGTCACTTCTTTTCCGAAAAGGATGAATTTGATCACGAGGATTGTGGATTATCAAGAGCACTAATTATAGTGACTAGACATGGAACTTCTTTCCATCTGCAATAATGATTTGAAGCACATTGGATCACGTACCAGAGAGCAAATTATGTAGAATTTGTCTGTAGTTTTGTTTAGAATTCGAAAATTGAGTAAAGTTAGATTAAAAACTGATGTATTTCGATCTTCATGGTCATCCCTAGCGTGATGAGCAACTCCAAAACATTACACGATTTTTTTTTCAAAAAGTGCGAACTAAAGCTTGTTAGTCTCTGGTATTTAACTCAAATGAAATTACTTTACCGGAAAAAGTATGCAATTTGGAAATTCGCATGAAAGTACAATTAAAAGGCTTAATGTCCAAATAACAATCATAACGACATTCATACGCGGTCTAGCCATACGGCACCAGTAATGAATTTGCGTAAATGGAAGCAAATGTTATGACAAATGCGACATGAACAATGCACACTTACCTTCTACTTGATGCCATAAAATGATACTGACTTTGGCATTACTTTTACAGACTGTGGTTGGGCTAACATCCCATCGCGCAAGAAGCGGATAGTTGGTGGATGGGAAACAACCCCCAATTTATATCCATGGATGGTACGTTTCTATTAATTTCCACAATTTTATAAATACGCATTTAAGTGAGCTCCGTTTACAATCAGTCTACACCTACAGTGCACATGTAAAATGGGACTTATGAAATTTTGGTCATATTCACTACAGATCTTACAAATGTATGTCAAAATAAGACATTCCAATGTCTTAGAACTGTACTGCATGCCAAATCTATATAGACATTATAAGTTTATTATAGATAACACCACATGGGGAACTACCATATTTCCAAACTAGCTACAACATTTGCATGTTTTTATTTTTTGACAATGTATTTGTGACGTTTTCTTTTTCGTCCGCGTCTACAGTTATGATTTCGTATACTCAAAAATGCTTTACCAAAGTGTTTAGAAATGGACTGCTTTTTAATTACAGGTGTCCATATATATTTACAAACAAAATCCCCAGACAGGTTCTACAGATTGGACGTTTTCTTGCGGAGGATCAATAATTAGTCGTAACTGGATTATAACCACCGCCAAATGCATTTATAAGTGAGTATATAGTGTATGTTCCACATGAAGCCCTTTACCAGATTTCGGTTAGTCAAATTGGACAATATTTTCTTGCAGCGTACCCTCACAAAATTTGTTCATGGTGGTTGGCGATTACGACATCACCAAATTGAACGAAATTGCAGAAAAGGAAGTGTTTCCGTTGAAAATGGTCTCTCATCCCAACTACGAATACCCGCTTCCGTCCAACGACATTGCATTGATCCAACTGACCCAAGCACTCACCTTCAACATTAATGTTAGCGCTATATGCCTGCCATCCAACGCAGCCATTGCGCCCAACTTTGAATTAATTTACCTCAAGCTTGCTGGTTGGGGGCGCACTTCAACAAGTAAGTCATGAAGTTCCTTACAATATATTTCCAAATTCTCAGCGATAAAGAATTTGAGTATATGCTTGGAACAATGCAACATTGCGGTGTAGATACGTGGTCAAATTTAGTATGCAGTTCAAAATAGTCTGTGTGTGTACTGATAATGCATGCAAAAAAATTCAAGATATTATATACAGGTTGTTCCACGAAACAGTAACCTGCCAAAAATCATGAAAATAATGTACATTTTGGACATCGGCTGTGGTGAATTCGATTCAGATGTCCAAATGAACGATAGATCTTATGCTCATGATATGTGATTTCTTATCTTTTATTCTATCAAATAAATTAATGTAAGATTTCAATCCGGATTCAATTTCGGATTTACCCCGTTTTTGGACTAATCACGAGCACCTTTACATTGTAACTAGACAGCTGACAATTTCTGATTAATATGTGTATATGGAATCAGACTTCATGACCTAAAAGTCCAAAGTAAACGTGAATATCAAAATCGGATTCTCGATGATCGCCTACGTTAAATATCAGTTTTAGTATTTCACAATTTCCAAAGCATTTTTATAATTATTGGCAGGTTACTCTTCCTTGCATTACCCTGTATAACTTCATGAAATTTATCCCTTAATTGAAATTACATATTGAGTAATTGAATTTCAGCATAATTTTAGGGTTTATTTTAAAATGTAACTGCACAAACTAAATTTATCAAATGAAGTGTTTTTTGCATATACAGTATATCTTAAATGTTGTGCTAATAGTTGAGCATGCGTAAATTTAAATCGCTTTCAAATCTGTCCCGCGCATGTGAATTATTTTAACAATATTGGAAAAAAATTAGGTGGCAACCGCTTAATACTATTCACTTATTTCCAGACGGTCCATATGCCAGTAAATTGAAGGAAGCTTGGCTATACGCCACTAGCAACACTCAATGCAAAACCAGCAGCACAATAAACGAAAATATCACTTTCTGCACGGCTTCTTCCAACCAAGGAGATGCGTGCGACGTAAGAATATATATATATATAAACATTTTTTTTTGTTAATTTCGTTAAACGCGCTATTGAGAAAGTGAAGAAATCTATCACTTTCCATTTAATCAGCTTTTGAAAAATTGAATTATTATTGAAATCGATTTAGGCATTTTAATGTGTCTTTCAAAACATTTCCATTCATTATACACGAATTTACCAGAACTTTATGGTCATTTTTCAGAATCATAATACTGCACAGCTAAATGTTAAATACTATCGAGTCTGTAAAAGTACACAAAACACTTAGCGCCGTACAATTAACGAAAGTGTTAGAAGCGAATATTTTATTTCATTTTTGTGCCTGGATGTGTATTCCTCTAACTAACCCCTACTAGACATTTAGTGGAGCACAACGTATATAACGTTTATTAAACGTTTATCAACATTTCTTTCGGTCTATAGTTAAAAAAAAAACAATGTTCAATCTACCGTTCATTACTTGTTCATCACAAAGTATATAGTAGATGTTTAGTTTCGTTAGGAAATTGCACGTATGTAATAAAATTTTATAAAAGACACAAAAATTAAATTAAACTTTCGTTCCTAGAACTTTCGTTTGTGCTCCGCAAAGAGTCTACTGCTGCGCAGTTTAAACTGTTTCCAAATGAAATCAGCATTTCAGACTTTTGTTTTTAAATATTTCGATTTGTAAAACAATCATTGGTAGCAATTTGCTTGTCTTGTACCAAAATCGTTTCGATTTGTTTTAACATCAGTTTCCTTGTTTAATTTAAAGGGTGATATTGGAGATCCTCTGATGCTACAAGGCCAATCAGGAAGATTTTATTTATGTGGATTGCAAAGCGCCAGATACTTCACAGGATGCGCTTCTGGAAATCCATCCATAAACACAAGAATAACTCCATACGATCCCTGGATTGAGAGTGTTAGTGGTGTCCGCCCAGCAAGCACATCAGACAGGTTGCCGATTTCCTAATAACTTTCTGATATTTTCAGAAATATCAGTCTGTTAACATACCTCAGTCAAAATTACCTAAAAGTGGTCTTCTAGTCAATTTTATTTTCATACGTTTAAACTGAGTAAAAAAGAGTGCTCAACTTCACTAAGCGTTTATTGATATACGTGTACATGTAATCAATAAAAATTGCTATTGATAAAATAAGGAGGTTTTTCTTCTATTATTAATTGCGACATGTCTAAAGACATGTTGTATATTTTAGGAAACGCACTTCAAAGGCCCCTATTCATCACATGTGGTGTGTAAGTTAATAAAAGTTTGGAGAAATCGACTCTCTAGTCATTTTTACCACATTAACAAACAAAAACTACATTATAAGGAACAAATATGTTGCCCATGTGGACGCTAAACATGTTTATTTTAATTTTCTGTCTCTATATAGAAATGGTTGTCAAATTCTCTGTTTGCGGAATTACATAAGTTTATTTTGAAAGTATGTCGGTGATGAACAAATACAGCTAATGAATTTATTCGAGTGATTCTTATAATGTGAAATCTAAAAAATATCTTCTTTGCTTTAAAAAATTGGAAAAAGAGCATTCTATCGCTCTAGAGAGCCGACGACCTTGATATTTTCTTCAAAATTCACTTGGTAATATAGGATAAAAAGATAAATGTTATATACATGTAGATTTGTTGTAACGCTGGGTATCGTGCATGCTATGGTTAACATATTGAATTACATACGTTATGTAAATTATTTTGCAGCAATACATTTCAATTGCAAGAATATTAAAATACCCTGTTGTTGTAACTGATGTAAAATGTTATTCGCGCGTTGTTTTAGTAAACAAATTTTCAGAATCGGGTCATAAACATGTTTAATCAGTCAATCACAGCCAATACCTGTACGGATTGTGACAATTTTACATGTTTATATCGCTGTAAAATGAGTTGATTGTATCTTTATAGAACCCCAACGGGAACAGTTTGAAATATACATTTTCGAAATAAATACACCAGTTTGGTTTTGCAAACAGCAGTTTTCATGATTTTATATAATTAAGCCTCTCTTTAAAAGTGTTATCTCCGTCACCACCTTCGTCGAAAGTTTTCTTACAGTTTGTTATCAAAAATTAAATGGCGGAAATGCAGTTAGACTTGTTTTATGATTTTCCACAACTTTCAAATTGGACATTATTCTTATTTTTAATACATTTCGTTGAAATTTTAGATTTGTAAGCACCGATCGACATTCAATGTCCCGTTCTGTAAAACTCACGTCACTCCCTATTTAGCTCTGCAAGTAGAATTTAACTAGTTTTGTCATATTAAGATTTACAGACATTGGCATCACCTCCACATTACTGTGCATGTACAGGTACAAATAACATCACCGAGACATGAGGTGCTGTCCAATTCCTTACTTGAAAAATGAGCAGAGCGCAATGATGTTTTAGGAGTTAACATTTTTCCAAAGTCATTCGCTGTCATTTTCTTTGTCAAGCCCAGCGGCCTTCAATTCTACATCTGGTATCATGTCAGCTAACCATTTCAACGCAGCTTACTCATCACGAACAGTTCTCAAAGGACACGCATGCTCAGCACAAACACCCTGATGCACTTCCGGTGTTCCCATCAATTCGATAAGTTGCATCGCAAGCCAGAAATGTGCGAAGTGTTTGACATGTGCAAAAGCAATTGTTCACTTTGACACTGATCAAATGTACATGTATGAATATGAATAAATTTTCAAACTTAACCGTCAATCGCAACAACTTCATCTTGACATCCAAAACTAGCATTGTGACTTTCCAGAATAAGAATAATTGCCCATGTCGTTTATGGACATTTTCACTCCAGAATGAAGTTGTGCAGTGGAAGGCAACAAAATTAATACTTGCATTTATACCAAACGAACTGCACTGCTGAAGCCGACTTCGACGAAGATGGAGATTTTCTTCTGCTGTGCCCTCGTGGCAGCACTTTTTGCTAGCAGCATCCAGTATTCACAAGTATGAAATCTATTTTCTTGAAACATTTGGAAAATATTACCTACATGTACAATGTACATGTATATCAACGAGAATGACTAGAATTTATTTTTTGCAGAATGACAAAGATGATGATAGATCTGACGCATGTGGTAGGATATCAACGTTTAGAACACTTGTAAATCTGGGGATTTTATAACAGAAATTTGCGGTGATATCAACACAATATTTTTCAGAATGTGGCCTTCATAACAAGGCCAAAAGGATTGTCGGCGGAACCGAAACAGAAGTCAACGAATATCCTTGGATGGTCAGTAGCCGGTTGCATCTTACATGTTCCACATTCTTTAATCAAATCGTTGTCAAATGCCATGAATTATTCGGATAATGCGTGCAATTTACAGTATTTGGTTTACATGTACAATGTATGTGCAATTTATTGCACATCTCACCCTTGTTCGTTACTAATTTTTGTTTACAAAATGCATGTACATGTATACTGTACATGTAGGTAGCCATCATCGTGACGGAAACTGTAGCAAGTGGTAAAACGTACTATGCTCAAGTCTGTGGCGGTAGTTTGCTGAACAGAAACTGGGTTTTGTCTGCCAGTCATTGCTTTTACGAGTGAGTATCAACAGCCATTAACAGACATTTCGCGAGACGTACATGTACATGTACGTGGCTGTTATCATTTTAGGTTTATTTTAAGATAATAGAGAGTATCAGAAAACACGAAACCGAAAACCAAACAAAATGTGTGACATCATTTTGACGTTGACATTTCCCAAATTCCGCCAGGTCTCCATATCGCCGTGGAGAGACTGCCCAGAATTTGGTGACGTGAAGTTCAAGGCCGACGTCACACATTTCGTTTTCGATTTCGATTAAATGTTTTCTGACACTCTCTTAGTACATCAACTACTTAACCGCCCAAGTAAACCTAACTTAGAAATTACAACAACAAAAAAGCAACATAATTAATAAATCGACGATGAGTAATGCAATGAATTAGTCAAACAATAAATCACTTATTTCAGAACCGGGGTAATAGCTTCTAACACCTTGATAAGTTTGGGCGACCACGACCTGGGCAATAAAACAGAAGCAAAGAACATTCATCGTGAAGTGTCCAAAATCATAACACATCCGAAATACAATAGCGTGACCCACGATAATGATATCGCCCTGCTAAAGATGGCGACTCCAGTGGAGTACACCTCCAACATCCAGCCAATCTGCATACCCCCCAAAAAGTTCAGTCCCTATGGCAAGAGGGGAATAGTAGCTGGATGGGGCACCATTTATGAAAGTAAGGCCTTGTTTAACAATTTACAGTATATTGAGCAGAGCAAATGGCCACTTAGTCATGCAAGTTGTCACAATCTAACACAAATCATTTTCAGAATAAATCATTTTCATGTAATTAATATAGATGGACCATCTTCCTTGAAATTATTGGAAGTTACCTTGCCAGTAAGATCCCAAGCTAAATGTAAAGCTGCCTATGGAAGTACAATTACGAACAGGATGTTCTGTGCTGGTTACCCTGATGGAAAGAAGGATGCTTGCCAGGTAAAACTTATGGATCTTATATGATTAACATTGCGCCGATATGATGAGCACCCACTATAAGGCATATGCAATGCATGTAAATGCAACAAATGCTCGAGCAATCTGAATAATAACTACATGTATTAACTCCACTTTCCTAGTCATCGTAAAAAAAGAAAACTGTCAGCAAAACAACTTAAATTCAGAGTGCATCTTATATTCTTATATTTCTTGATAATGAGGTTTTTTTTCAAATTTCTTACAGGGCGACTCTGGCGGACCATTTTTCTACAAATGCCCATCAACTTCTCGATACATGCAGCTTGGGATAGTATCGTATGGCAAGGGCTGTGCCAACCCCAAATATCCTGGAGTTTATGCTAACTTGATGAGATTGTTGGATTTTGTTTTCAAACACACAAAAGGAGACAAGCTCTGTCAACCTGGCTGCAAACTTTGAATACGACTTCAATGGCACAGCTGTGACAAATGCAATGTGACAACACAGTGAAAAAAAAATCTTGCAGAACATCTTATGTCTCAAACCAAACAATGTCAATATTACACATTTTTAGTTGCACGTATTGAAAAACAACACAAAATAAAGCCCGAAACGTACATGTTCTATGAAATTGTCGCTCGCACATTTGAAATGAAAGTGCATTAATTTGCCAAAGGCATTAACTGCGTGGTACTTCACAATTAATCAACACTAAAATGCTTTAGTTTTTTCTAATGTTCATTTCACTGGATACTGTGTGTTGAAATTCAAAGTCTCTACAGGGTCTCAACAAGGTCTCTGTAGTACGTGTCTGAAACATCGGAATATAACACTAATGAACTCGGTATACATATAGTGTAGATTTCTTTGTAATTTGTATTGCTGTGTATGTTGAAACAGCTAGCAATTCGTTAATAGTACACAGTCGATAATGAAAATGCTCTTGCCTTACGATAACTGCTTCATTTCTTCTGAAATTTATAAAAATAATGTTGCGCAAACATTTTTTAAGAAAAGATTACACTGCAATGGCAGGCCAAAAACGTTACCTTTTTTGGGGTTGCTGGTTTGCTTGGATTGTTAAACGATGTTCGAATGAGAGGATCATTTTCGTCTGGCAAGGGCGCAAGATCGTTGACGACAGGAAGAGTCACATCAGACATGGACTTCATTGCCTGTAAAGTTTCGTCAAATAAAAGTTCCACACGAGATAATAGTGGCGCAGAAAAAAATATTCACACGTATTCACAAAGATTTAATTTGTCGAAAGTGACTTTTTGATTAGAAAATTCAGTTATATATTTTCAGTTAATGATGGAAATTCATCGTCATATAAAAAGGCCGGGGAGAAGGGGGGTAGGGGGTCTAGAAAAAGGTCGTACATGGTGTATCCTCCCCTGAAAGATTTGAAGTACTTGTACTCTACAACATTGTTTCTTAACCTAATAGGCCATTGTCTCTATGTACATGTAATTAATCTTCATCATTAGAAAACACCAACACCTCATCAATGGGTCGGTTTAATAAATTTTAAGTATTATTTTCGCCAAAACAAAACCTCAAATGGTGGAAAACACATACATGTGTGGTTTTCTTTCGCCCTTTTGGAGGCTGTCTCGTCTTCATGAATCTCAAATTTGATTTTCCCTTCTTTAGATTCTTTTCGATCCTAACCGAGAACATTAAAATAGATGAGCTAATAAATTTACGCAAAAAGCATAAAAAATACCCTCAATGATTATTTTTAAAATTTTGGCATTAATATAAATTTCTAACGAGCAATAAAAATGCGAAAAACTGTATGTCCTTCTCATACTCACGTCTTAAAATCTCGCACCAGCGGTTCAGGAGCTGTTTGATAAAATGCCCTGAAATCCTTGCAACACTGAAACACGAATCGTGAATTCGTCAACTATAACTTGAAGCTATATTTGTCCTTTTTTTTGACAATAAAGAATACGTTACATACCAAAATTATCTTGGTGATGATGACTGCCAAGATAACGCAACCTATAAAAATGATCACGCCGACAAAAATGATAGCTTTCCTTTGATATGCGATGGATTCATCCTGTAAATAAAGACATATGATAAGTTAAAATCTAAATGATTCAACAGACCATCCTATGTTGTCCCTCAGCCATTTTTCCCATGCACACATGCAGAGTAATGTATATTAAAACAAAGCGGTGCAGATCCAACTAAAAAATGATGTATTTCTCAACAAATTGACTTAAATGCCAATTTTAGTCAAATGGTGACAAGTTTATCATTACCAGAGTTTCAATTATGGAAATTGAATTCGATTCCTTCTTCACGCGTGCTTTATGGCCTTCACCTTCTGTAAGAAGATAAAATTGCATACATTATCTGGCAAACATTTTGAACTTCCTAAATCAAAAGAGCAATCTACGAACCTAATAGCGTTGTACTACCCAAACTTATCTCGGTATTCAGAAGACTCTGGTGTTTTGTTGACATTTTAAAAGACATTTCATATTCTTGGCCAACATGTGGAACTATGGCCGCTAGTTTAATGAAAAGATCTTTGAGTTTTTCGTATTCAGTGGTAAATTTCCACAAGAATTGTCCGAGAAACAAATGCATGTTGATGTCCAGAGTTTTTTGATAGCAGAACCTCATGCTGACATCTTGTACGAGGTTGATTTTTTCATGACTACATGCGTAAAACTTCAACGCGCCATCCTCAAAATTTCTTGAATTTCGATGAAGTCTTTCATCGTTGATTTGGAACAGCCTTCTCTTTTGTAAGAACTGAGATGGATTCAGGGAGGTTTCCCAAGCAGGCAATGAATTCCAGCTCACTGCAGTTCGAGTTTAAGTAAGGAATTAAAAAAGACTGATGAGAATTTTTTGTAAAGCAGGGCATGATATAACTTACCATCTGGATACAACTTGCTAAAAAATTGCTCACAACTATCCCCCAGCCCTCGATCTTCCACTTCGTGAAAATACTGTGATTCTGAATTGATACTATAAATGACAGAGTCCAATTTGCGCCAACATCGCAGTGTTTCTGAATTATCAAACGATGAATCCATGTAAATTCTTCGCTGAATCAAACACTGCAACCTGTACAGTATCGTGTTGCCTTCTACAGCATCTGCTAAAAAGGCTAATATATTCATTAATAATTAAAGATTATTCGATCAATTCTTAAATTGTTTAAAAATTACATTGTGGAGTTAAAAGTTTCGGAAAAGTGCAAAAATAGAAGAAACTGAGAAAGTTAGGGGAAATTTCCAAATTTAATGAGGGATAATTTCCAAATTTTGAAGTGACTTTTAGCTCAGCTGTCACTGACTTACCATTATATCGAGCAGGAAAAATCACGTCCGATATGCTGGTGATAATGTTTTTGTTGAAAATCAACCGAAAGTGTGATGCGGGCCTTAAATGCCCATCGATGAAATCGATCACGCTGTTATAAACCTCGAGAAAACTGCTTTCAAAATTCATTTCGGTGAGGTCTAAAGCAACGCTTCCTATTTTGACGGTATTTTCGCCCACAAGTACATGTAATTGAATTAGCCATTTATCGAAATCTGATTAAAAATTCAAAGAATATTTAGTTGAATTGTTTTTAATTTTACAGCAGATTTAACGATTATTTCCGCGTATCTTACCTTTCATTCCCATTTTTATTGGAGCAAAATGCGCCCCTGACAAACAAATTAAGAAGACAAAAACAACTGTGCCATGCATGTAAGTCCATGAGTGCCTGCATTTGACAAAAAACACAACCTGTTCACGGTCACACAATGTTAGTGAATTAAACTTTAAACTCCAGGTAGCTTGCTCACCTAAAAATCGTTATAATCGATCAAACAGCATCGTATTATCATGAAAATGTGCGCTTCATATCAATGTCGTAACCCTTTCTCTAATCTAAAAGTTTATACTTTCGAATAAGATTCTAACGAATGTGCGTGAGAAATCACGTGGAAGTTCATGACAACTAGATCTGAAAACGCATATATGACCTACGCTTGTAAAAACATTTTTGGACAGAATTTAAGTTTCATTTCGTTTTGCGTCGATCATGCTACATGAATATTGTCTCGTTTTTGAAGAGGTTGTGACGTTTGAAGTGATGTATTCTCTTTTGTGAACTAAAACGGCTTCTGGTTTGTTTTTTAAGTGGAACTGAACTTTTAGTTTTCTAAGAACAGTAGTACTAGTAATGATAGTAAATTATCCATGGATATCTGTAAAAATGTAACAACCTACCTTTATACTGTTAAGATGTGTCTTCTCATTAAAAAATAACAGAATATATGCTGTAAACACGTTCTTTATCTCCAAAACAAATTTATTTTCTGGTTATAGGACCAGATTCCACTCTCGCATTCGAGAAAAGCTTTTAAATTCAGTGGTTGAAAAATACCCCGAAAGCGCTATTTAAATCACTACGGCGCTTCAAACTTCATCTTCTATACGGCGCCATGTTGCTACTCATTTCTTACTATGCCGTGCTGCGAGGTAATGTATTCTTCGTAAAATAAATATGCATTGTTTTTCGTTAATTTTGCAAACTATCCTTTTCAGTGTGAACATTATCTTAAACAGAAAAGTTAAATTTAATATCCCAGTATTTATGTGATTACTGCTGCCCATGTTCGATCTATAATGCTGGATCAAATGTTCAGAACTTTAGAACTTGAAGTCGACAGCAAAAATGAGGGTTGTGCTGTGATTTATTGCTTGTTTTCTTTTGTTGTTGTGCTCGCGTTATCTTCTGGCAATAATGCAATCATGTTGGCTACTAGGGTGGACGTTGCTGGCCATCGTCTACCACGTTTTTAGTGAAATTACTCCAAAATATGAGCAAATTGTGGATCCGTACTTTACCATAGTTTCGGGCCCCGGTCTGGATCCAGCTTTGGTGCTACCAGTGCGCTATTTTTTTATTCAAGCTGTGGATAAGTCTGGAAAAAAGTGAGTGTCGTATCAAACGTCTGCCAAACTTTCCTACAAAGCAAGGATCAATAGTGCATATGACGTACAGCCAGGTGCGCCATATGTATATACTGTACATGTATAGTGGCCAGCTAGTGTGTACAGGCAAGAAAGCACCTACAGTACATGAACAGTACTGTGCAAGAGTGGAACCAGAATCTTTGGGGACACATCAACTGTAAACACTGAATTTCCATGTCCTATCTTTATTTATCCTGTTTGAGCTAGCTTACTTAATGACAACATATATACAACGTTATCGTTCTAGTCCCTGGAAAACATCATGCATTGTTGACATTTATGTTTGTCTTTTTTCAGCTTGACAGATTCCCCAGGGGATGTCTTTGCAGTGACGATATCAGGTCTGAGCGAGCCTTGCCGAATTTGGACGCAAGTTTTGGATCGCCACGATGGTAGCTTTATTGTCCGGTATCGACTTTTCCAGCCTTGCCACGGCCTAAAAATCGTCGTCGAATTGGACAAACAACAAGTTGCTCAATCTCCCTATCAGTATGATGGTAAAAATTCTTTGCGGTGTAATCCCATAATCGTTGGATTCGTTACTAATAATGTATTTTATGAGGCAATGAAAAAATAAACTAATCTTTCATTACCATCATAATGGCCTTCAGTAGAACTAAAACTCACTTTTTGCAGACCTGATTTATAATGAGGATTGTTACTGTCCGATGAAGAACATCTACAGCTGGCAAGACGTAATGGGCTGCCCGACAGTTTACCAACAGATCGAGGATGATCTGGCCCCGTTTCCTGAGGTCGATATGGACAAAGCGGTCGAGGGTGCAGTCAAACGTTTTGGTCAGCCGGGAAGCTACAGCCTTTGCAATTATGTGGTTTTGAACAACGAGGTGAGCGTGATGCGTGGTGAACAAAAAAAAAGGGTGATGTCAGATTGAATAACGAGCATGTTTCAGGTGTATCGAAAGTGCTATGGTCAGCATGTCGGCTTCAAGATGTTCATGGATAACATCCTGTTGTCGATGACGCGGAAGATGGTGCTACCTGATCTGGATTTCTTGGTGAATCTTGGGGACTGGCCACTAATCAAACGAGAAGCGCTCGAGCCACCGCTGCCAATGTTTTCTTGGTGCGGCTCAAGGGAGACGTATGACGTTGTCATGCCCACATACGACTTGACCGAATCGACCCTAGAAACAATGGGCAGGTATTTTTGATCTTTCTTATTTTTAGGTTTTTTTTTATCTGGGCGACTAGGGCAGCAGACAAATCAAGAATGGTGTTTCAAGAATTGTTCAAAATTTAGTTAAAACTCAAAGAGTCCACTATCTTATCATTAAATTCATTGAATGTTTCAGGGTCACGTTAGACATGCTGTCAGTCCAAAGCAACACAGGACCAAAGTGGGAAAAGAAAATTGCCAAGGGATTTTGGAGAGGACGCGACAGCCGAAGGGAGCGTCTCCAGCTGGTGGTCTTGGCCAGGGAGAACCCAGAATTGCTCAATGCATCCCTCACCAACTTTTTCTTCTTCAGAGACGAGGAGAAGGAATATGGCCCGAAAGTGCAACACGTTTCATTCTTCGACTTTTTCGAAGTTAGTACAAACATTTTCTTGCAATTTCATGCATTGTAGTGCTTAGTTCCAACCTTCATTTTCGTACAGTACAAGTATCAGATCACCATTGACGGCACTGTGGCTGCATATAGGATGCCTTACCTCCTTGGTGGTGACAGTGCTGTTTTCAAAATGGATTCAGACTACTATGAGTTTTTCTATGGCGATCTGGAGCCCATGGTACACTATGTGCCTTTTAAAAGCAACCTCAGCGACCTGCTGGACAGGCTGCGGTGGGCACAGGGCAACGATGACGAGGTGAGACTAAGGTCAGAGTGTTGATGCTACTAAGCGTCGTGCACATAGTAGACAGTTAATGCAATAACTTAAATTTGAATGTGTCAAGTATTGTGGCAGTTTCTCAAAATTATCGTTTGCTCTATCCCAGGTGAGAAGAATTGCACAAGCTGGACGTGCATTTGCCCAGGAGAACCTGATGCCAAGGGATATTTACTGCTACCATGCAGCATTACTTGAGGTGTGTACGTTTTGGTGCTTTTTTATACTTTTATCGGCATATTATGTTTTTGGACTCTGGTGCAAAACCAATGATACTTTGATGTTATAATGAAACGTTGTCGACAAGCTAACAAAGAAAATTTCTCTTTTCCGCTTCAGAAATATGCCACAAAAATCATTTCCAAGATCAAAATCCGCGAAGGCATGGAGCATGTGCCACAATCATCCAATCTCAATTCACAGTGTGAGTGTGTCCGCGATGAACAGGTAAGCACTAAGAAACTGTTCCACAATTGGAAAAGTCTCATTTCGCTGTTACAGGATGCCTTTAAATAGCATACTAGAATACAAAAGTTTTATTCCTACATATTTAGAATCTGAAAGATGAACTGTGAGTCTCCAGATGTAGTCTCCAACAATTCCTGTTACTCCAGTGTCTGCGATAATACTCAACAGGTGACATGACTACATGATAATATTCACTGTAACGTCACTCATTAAACTCAACCCCATGCATCAGTTATGGCATTTTAACTTGAAGGCACGAAACTAGACTGGATGGTAAGCTGAACATTTCTTCCTTTATTGGCTTCTGAAGTGTGTTGCAGCAAATTTGCTGCAACATACCATATTTCGTGGCCAATTACTAGACGCACTTTTTTCTCTATAAAATATCCCCAAAAACATCCTGTGTCCTATAAGCCAAAGGCAAGTGCAGCAAATGCAGTAGCCTGTATGCAAATGCATGTACGCATGCTTACACTATTACACGTGAATGTTAGTTTATTATGCAAATAATTATTATTTCTTCCCCCAATTCCTTCAAAATGTGGGGGGGGGGAGGCGCGCCTAATACCTGAAAGCGTCTAATAAGCCGAGGAATATGGTAACTGGCAGGTGATCTCTCTGGAATTATTAAGAATCGAGTATTTTATTTGCTCAACTATATTTACATGATTACTTCTGTCTTACTAAGTTCATACAACGGAAGAATGTGTTATCGAATGCAAAACTCGGTCATGAAACCACAAATTTTATTTTGGAAAAACAATGCAGACTTGCAACGTCGCCAATTTCGAACATTCGAAAATTACGTCGTCACAAACTAGTGATGTTCAGACACCCATCTCCAGCGATGACATCATCCTATACCAAAAAAAGTTGGTGGGTCCGTCAAAAATAACGGATTCTACATGTGGTCTTACCAATGTGCATTAAAAAAAACATTGTAGGCGACTGTAATCAAGACTAGGGGTCAAATGGTGAATCTTAATTAGCATTTTCACTGTCAAAATCCCCTAAATCCGCCATAGTCATCATCGATCCTTATTCCTTTGAGACATGATGCGTGATTTTCAGCAGACCCCCATCCCAGCATGCATAAAATGATGAATTTTATTTTTGTCACAAAAAATTTTCTTTCAAAAGAAAACGTCACAGCGAATTTGTTTTTTTAAACTGAATGTCAAATGATGGATTCAATTTTAACCCAACGGTTTTGTAAAACTGGGCGTTCAGATATTACATGTATATTGTTCAGACAATGAGGGATCATGGTCAACATGGCAGGGGCGGATCCTGCTTTTTTTTCAAACGGGGTCTGTCACCAAAATTCGACCATTATATAATCGAAACGGTAATTTATGACATGACATGACCTCCTTTCAAGTCTGCAGTGAGCACATGTATGTA
>JAQFYZ010001275.1:0-25366 GCA_034695085.1 Cylindroiulus punctatus | reverse complement strand
ATCGCCAACATGCGATTGGACCCCTATTGGTCGGCACATGTTTTGACTCAGTTCCATCACTTCTTGGTTTTACTATAGGCATTTCCTTTATTTTGGTATCTGTCAAGTTTGAATACAGATGACATAAGATTTTCAAGATAGGCGAATCACGAGTTCAAACCTCAACGTTTATCATCACGATGCAATTAAATTTGATTTCCAATAAGGATATTTTTTCTCAGACTAAACATAAACAAACCAAGATTGCAGGTCTTAGTGCCTCACACTTTTGAATCATTTTTTTCCGTTTATCCGGTTTATCGGTTAGAACTTTTTCAAGGGACCGAAAACCATTCGACATTTCCTTGAAAAGTACTCAAAAAGAGAAATAGATGTACATTGTAGAAACTCCCGCTTAATTCAAAGTAAAATGAAATGAAGATGACCAAAAAAGATGAACACAGAAAAGATACCCACATGCAAAAATGTCTTTGCATTATTTTGCTTCAACAAATTATTGCTATTGAATAAAAAAATAAAAAACGTAATATGTAACGTAACATGTAAATAAGTGAAGTCGTTCGAGATTTTGAATTCAAGTGCGGTCATTTATGGATTTTTGTCCATTAATTTTTTTAAATAAACGGCGGAATTTGTAACTTCAAAAACTATTTCCCATGATGAACTATTCAATCTATGCATGGTGGAGAATAAATGTAGCAGTTATTATTTATAACAGTGTAAGGCAAACATATTGTCGAAATAAAATATGCTCAAAAGTTGTTTGCATGTTACTCCATTGCATGTTGTTTTTTTGCATTCATCTGAAAACTTCACCTAAAGAATCTACACTACAAATACCATGTACATTAAATCATTAACGGTTCATAGAAGACAATCATTTTGATAACTTAAATTCTTGGCTGCTCTACGTGGATTAATAATCCATAATGTCATTGACGCGGCTCTATTGGAACCACAGTATATAATGTATAGTCGAAATATTCCTGCTCAATTCCAAACGCTGATATAGAAAGTCATAGAAAGTGACTGTCTGGCCAAAACTGCATGACATGCATTCACAAAAATGTCTAGTTCCAAGATATCAGTGACTATCACTACAATGAAACAAAATGCAAGCTTTCCAACAAAAATTATTAATTTTGATAACTTTTCAAGGCCATAGACGGATACCTATAAAATTAGACGAGAGCTGCTTCACGCCACTAGTCGATGGACGAGAGGAAAAGTAAAAACTAAACTACCCATAATGTCTACTTGTAAAATAGCAACCGCTCTGATTCTTATATCCCTGATCGACGGGATAGGTAAGTGTTTACACTGAATAAATTGTTCATTCGGTCATGCATCAACATACAATGGTTTTTTTTTTACTAAACTGATGACTTTTTGCATTATCTTGCACAATTTAGCTGGCCAATGTTGGCAATTTGAATCGTCATTTTCCGGATGGTATTCCAGAGGTTGGCAACAGGCACCGGAAGAAATTCCCGATACGTCAACCATACATTATTACGAACCACGTAAGATAATTGTTAAGACAACTTTGTATAGTTATTTAAAGAAAAATCAGTAAAAATTATCGATGATAGACCAAATTCTAGCATATTATACCGGTATTGTGCAGATTTATTCAGTCAAGAATAAATCATTTTCTTGAGATGAATTATTTTATTGTTCTTAAAGTTAGATAATAAACAATTAAAGCAAAAAGATTATGGGTGTTTATCCTTGTATGAATATGATATCTCGTTCAGAGTAGTACAGTCAAACCTCGTTATAACGAATTACTGTTATAACGAACAGTATTTCCAATACCTGTCACAGCCTATACAGATATAATATTAATTTCTACTGTTATAACGAATTGGATATAACGAATTACCGGTTATAACAAACAGATTTTCGAGGTCTAATGCATTAAGGTTACAGAACATCACTTGAAAAACACTCGCTAAACCCATTTATCAGCTCACAGAAGGTGCTGTCAAGATGTCATCGATCTGAAGACATCTTGGCACATGCATTTGCACAATCTTCAAAAAACATTATTTCAAACAACTTTTACTTGTAGGTGTCCAGGGTAGTTAAGTGTCTGAATGAAATTTAGACTTCCTTCCAATTCAGACTTTTGACACTTTTGTACACTTTGGAGAAATGTCGCAAAAGAAATAACAAACGATCTCCAATGACAGATTATTTCAAATAAATCACCACTGTGCACTCAGAAAACTTGTACAATACTGTACAAAAAATGTTATGCAGGTATAAATACAATTTGTTTTTAAAACTCATATTTTTTCTGACTACTGATATAACGAACTACGGTTATAACGAACAAATTTTGTTTGTCCCGTGGAATTCGTTATAACGAAGTTCGACTGTATATCAAACTATAGCAAACACCATTTATATATACATGTAATACACATGTTCGAGCGTATACGAAGCACTATATTCATGTTTGGGAATTACACGTATGTGATTATGGGGATTATGGAAGCAATTGGAAAATGTTATATGTCAGTGAGTTTTATCAATGTCGGATTTGGCTGGAGAAGAGTTAATTTAACGATTTGCAAAATTAATATGGACACTAAGTGTTGATAAGATACAATATAATTATTCATTAATGAACTACTTAGACGATGTTCCCGATATGCTCACGTACATGTATTTCATTTTTAATAGTAAAAAACTACATAAATTCACATTTTGAAGTTTAAAAAATATAATTTCAGCCACGGTTTCGTATACTTGGATGGAGGAGCAGGTGAATCCACCTAAGGTAGGATCCCTCACATCTCCAACGGTAACCATTGGTTATGGGGATACTGTCTCGGCAACTTTTTACCGGCACATGGTTACTATGGATGGTACAGACAGAATCAACATGACATTTGTCAGTGAAAATACCAACATACTGATACTATGGACTGAAAACTATGACGTGTGGGACACGGTGACCATGATATGTTCACCAACAGATGTCACCTGCTGTTCGACGTACCCATGCACCGGTTATGTGAGTAGCAACCCTTATCAATTTAAGTACCATGCCCTGTCTTAGCGGTAATCACAGGAATACATGTACAAGATTACATTTTTCGAAAAATTGTGCAATAAATTGACCTTTACAATATCACCTCAAAAACATATCCGGTAAACCCGTTTGTTCGGGTTTATTCGCTTCGTATTTGTGCATCCAATGAAATTATATTTTTGTATCTCGTCATGCAGTTTGTTATCGATGGATTCGTCCTGGAGACAAATGATCTGGTGGCCGTTAATCACGTGGGCATTAATTGTAAGTGTGAAAAACAGTCATTACAAAATATCAAACATTCCAGAATCAGATTATAATCTGCCATTGGAAGTATTGGTAACAGCCTGATTGCTAATTGCCTCTTCAACAAGTAGTTTATTATCAGCAGTTATCGATAGATAACTGATTTGATGGCAATCAATCTTTGTTGTCCAGAATTAATTTTTGACCATGTTATCTTAAACGTTCCGAGAAATGATGATCCGTGCTAACAGATACATGTCGTAATAATTACCAGTGCAGCGATTAGTAAACAATAGCCAGTATGGTTTTATTCCACTCACGAGCATAATTCTTATCAATGCTACATTTTTTTTTTTTTTTTTTTATTTTTTTTAAATCGACCAAATAAACCATTCCGTATCCTAAATGAGACTGAACGAAACGTATGCAGCACACATTATTCTGCAATGCTAAAACGTTGAAACCCAACAACAAACAACTTAATTCAAAGAAAATGATCCCATGGAGGTAGGGCCAATTAATACTCAGTGGGACCAAATAAAATAAACATTGTAAACTTGGAGCTACTTCAAAATTTAGAATGTAGTCGGCCAAAACGCACACCAAGTGCACACCAATCTGTGAATATATTTCCAATTTTAGCTACCTAAGGTTTGGTACACTGCAGCAATGCGTCGCCAGTGAAGCCACTCGTCACCATAAAAGACAAAAATGCTCAGAATACTGTATGCTAGTAGTATAAAAGCATTGAATTATGCATATCACAAACGGGACTTCACTTTTACACTGCATTTGCACAAGCCCGATGTTGATCATGCTTAATGTTTGAGCAGATGCAGCCCAACGCAGCCTACCAATAATTCGAAATTAATTTACAGAAACGTTTCCTACATTGCAGTACGCTACTAAATAAACCGTTTTAGACTTATCTCGTTCTCTTATAAACGAGATATTGCTCTAGATTTTCTAGTTTACGAGGTAACTTTGAAAGGCCTTGATGCAACGGTGATGTAACGAATATAGTCACCTGACCTAACCGTTATGTCAGTGTTAAATGTCAACACCTCAACAGAGTTTCTAAATATTTTGTGACTGTTCGTCTTTTCATTTTCCATGAAGTTACACTGTAAACCGTAAAAGTACAAATGCAGTTTTTGTGAGGTACAAATATACATTTGCACCCCATATATCATATATGTACCCAAAGGGATGAAATTATTTAAATATTTCAATGTAGACTCATATGTACATGTACATTTGTACTTTTTCCGTTTAGAGTGTAGACCAAAAGTTGCATCGTGCTTTATATTATAAACAATTCTCGTGGGGTGGAGGAATGATTGTTTTGCCTAATTTAATTTTGAGATGCATTGACATATATGCAGGTAATCAATAGCGTCTCCCATTTCCAAAAACAAAAAAAAAGTACACTCATGACTTTCTACTAGGAGAGCATATACAACTGTTGTTCCCATAATTTTAGGCACTGACCCACCACCGACGACATCATCGAGCCCACCAACCATATACCCTACTTCAGCACAAACGAGCAGGACATCGGCAGGACCAACATCGAAGACAACGGCAGAACCAACGGCAGAACCAACATCAAAGACATCGGAAGGACCAACATCGAAGACAACGGCAGAACCAACATCAAGGACATCGGAAGGACCAACATCGAAGACAACGGCAGAACCAACAACAGAGACATCGGAAGAACCAACCGACCAGCCATCACCCCAATCGTCGCCAGTCACATCTGCCATGACGACCACGACACCAGCACAGAGTACGGTGGAATCGACACCTGTACAGAGTACGGTGGAATCGACACCAGCGCAGAGTACGATGATATCGACATCTGCCCTTACGAGTGCGGCACCAACAGAAACGAGCGATTCAACCAGTGGCGCACCCCCTCCGCAGGGGTACTGCTGCACCTTTGATGATGATGTCTGCGGATGGTCTCTCGCCTTCTTCAGTAACGGATGGCATTGGTCGACAACCAAACAACCTAACCAAGTTCCTCCATTTACCTCCGGTACTCGAGGCATTCAGTTTCCAACTTGTGTGCCCCATGACACATGTCTTAACAAGCACGTTTTGCTCTCTCGTTAGGTTACATATGGGTGGAAGATACATCCGCAGGTGTCTCCTCGGCAGACATAGACGAGGTGTCTTACGGAACTACGTTTTCTTTCACTTACAATTTCGGTTCAAGCAATCCCAGCAAGAACTATGCGAAGGTCTTATTCAACAATGTTCAACTGGGCGAGTTAATTGCGAATGAAGGCGTTCAGACATTTATCTACACCTGCGGGACCGAGTGTTGCGATGTCGGAGTGATATGCAGTGGACAGGTAATTAATGATTTCGTCATTTTAAACATTGCATGGGCAGTATGAGAGAAGTATGGACAGCGTACTTCCGCTAACTCAAATTCAAAAACTAATTTTAAAAAAAAATTAAAATTTATCAGTCCTAGATTTCCTCGTTCTCTATCCTATTTCAAAATGTATATATGCGTACAAATCATTATTGTTAAACTTATAAGTGCAACATGTACCTGTATCAAAATTCTATACTCGTGCTTAATATTTGATTCAGTTTTGATTAATACAATTGTAATTGGCTCACATCTGAAAACACATTACGGTCCCCTGAGTTGCATAGAATACAATTGCCACAAGTTTGGCAGGTTCTTTTAGAATTAATCGCAATTCTCTTTTCAGATTATAATCGACGTGCACAATGAGCCTGCGGAATCTGTATCCATTGCAGTTGATGATTTCAACGTAGATGGATATACATGTAGGGGCTATACTGTGTATGTACACTGTACGTTTTGCATGAAAGATTGCGTGACTTAATTTCATGATTTTTACCATTTCAATAGGTGATTAAGCGGACCAAGTTAAAATTAAGTAAACAAATTCAACTACATCATATCGTCGGCTTCAGATGCCAATGGCCTAACTAACAAAACATAAATTTTACAGGAGAACCTAAAAATGTGAATGATCAAAAACAAATTGCATTAAAAATATGATTGCCTAACATCCGTGTACCCACATGTATATAATATGTGTGCAAACCATGCTTAATTTTTTTCTCGTAATGTGATTATTGAAAAACAACGTAAGAACAACTTAAAATCTTCCTTCTAAGATTGTTGGGGAGATACCTTCCACAGGTTGTTTTTGCACCTAATCAAACTTAAAATCTACCTTCGAAGATACCTATTTGAATCTAAATGGATACCATAAAACATGTTACAGATACCTCCAGATTTTTGTACGGGTTGGCAATGCCAATGAAAATAACTTTGCTATAGCCGATTAGCCGTGCAATAATTGAAATGTAAATAATGAATGACAATTTGGTCACTTTACACTTTATCGCAATCTGGTGTTTGTCCCGTTTGCCATGACTGAACTGTTATATGGGAGTTAACGATCGATGGACATGTGGATGTTGACACGATATTGGAACACTACCTTTTCATGGTATCAAGCAAGATATCCTTCAGATATACATTTTTTATTTCTTTAAAACCCTTTAAAGGTATCCAAATACCTTCAAGAAACCTAATTGTACCTATTGGATCCTAAAACTAGACTAAAATGACACCTACAATCTCTGTTAGCGATTAATGATTACATTAATGCAATTATGCAGGCCCTGTCTTTTTTTGAACATTTGTTCTTTCTAACGGTATAATAATGTTACTGTTAAATCATCACATGCCTGATCAATATAAAAATAATGAAGTTCTTTGATCAAACCCTACAGAAAGTAATACATGTATGTTTACAGTATAGGAAAACAATTTTCAACTTCCCTGATATTTTCCTGACAATTCCACGATTTCAAGGAGCGGATTTGAAAATTTAAAGTAATTTAATTGGTATTACTGTATTTTTGAACGGTTATTACAATGACTTTCGCAGTGACTTAGATAATTGATCTGGTCTAAATTTAATCGCAGCAAATAGTCTAGCAGTTCAACATAATCCGTCTGTGTGGGACGATTACAGATAAAGCAGTATGCTTTGTAACACTGAATTTGGCGACAGACAGTGTCAGGCGCGAGTGAAAATGACAAATACATTTTACTTATTTTGATGGTTTATGAAGAATTAAAAGTCGATGAGCCGCTATACTCGCACCAAAGATGGCAATAAGTTGCAGCACAGTAGGAATATTTTATGTACTGTTCGTGCTAGGATTTGTTAAAACGGGTAAGTTAGTAGTTTTTCAAATCAATATTTGATTTGTATGTCTCGATATACTATAAGCAAACACCCCTATTGTTATCGAAAAATCAAATAGTATATATTCAAGCTGGGATAGAAAGCACAAGGAGAAAGCAATGTTATGCCATAATAATATTTTGCAAAATATAAGTGTCGATCATTATCGAAACTAACGTTATCAAATCTGAGATTTGAAGTCGTTAAAAACAACATCCAGAACTTTGATATCAGCGACATAGATTCATGGACATTATGATTATTTTATTCCTAGTTGTCGATTTTTTACGTGTATGCATATTCGCAGAAATCAAAACAATCACGTATAATATCTAATTCTGCACCATCTAAAATGGAAAATTATTGATACAACTCGCATCCAGTAAAATATAAGTATGGTCAGTTTTGTCCAGCAATAAATTTCCGCATTTTCTTTTTCAGTTTCTACGTCTGGAGAAAGTAATCTCTGCTTCTCATTTGATGATAATCCATTCAATCCAGAAAATGAATGGACTAATATAGGGCCATATTCGTGGGCATGGAGCAATGCCTCGAACCCACCAAATATAACAAACATACCATCATTTCATTATGGTAAAGAATCAATTACTGTCAAAAAAAAAAATAAGTTGGTTATTTTCACTTTACGAATTTGGTTGATATGTTGATCAAACAAAAAGGTCAGCAGTTACAAGAACCAAATAATTATTACATACATGTACATATTGTGCATGTATTTTGTATTTAGACAGCGGATATGTATGGTTTCAAGAACAAATATCCCCACCACAGTATGCTACAATGCAATTGGGGTCTCTTCAGCAACTTGACAGAGGAGATGTTGTCACAGCTACAATTTTCAGACATATCATCAAAGGGAATACGAGCGACGCCTTGCGACCAGCGTTGCGCTTCCTCACAGAAAGCCTTACAGTGAATTTAGTTTATTCCCTAAGTTACGATCTTTGGGATACAGTGACTGAGACATGTGGGTACACCATCGAATGCTGCGGTTACAACATGTATCCGTGTTCAGGTCATGTATGTGCTACTCAGTTTGCAATATTTTTATGTAAATGGAACACTTCACTCGAATCCAATGTTGAAATGAAACTTTCTTTTCTAGTTTCAGCTCAATGGAGAAGTGATGTTTCCAGATGAGCTACTGGCAGTAGATCGAATCGAAGTCAATGCTGCATGTGGTGAGTATTGAAATGCAAAATACCAAGATGGTATAAAGACGATTAATCCCTGCTTTCGGTTCAGCAATTCGACAAACTTTTAAAAACAACTTTCCAGGATACTGGCCCTCACCATTCTGCTGCAATTTCGATGAGAATACATGCAATTGGTCTTTGACCCCAGGCTGGATTTGGAGTAAAGACATGAAGGTCCCATCGTTTGCGCCACCACCATTAAGTAAGTTAAATGATTGGAACCTTTAAAATTAAGTTGGTGTCGGAATCTTCAACACAGAAACAAATCGCTGATCATGTTAGATAAATAGAAAAAAATTACGTTTTAGGCTACATATGTAGTATAGGCATGGATATATAGGTTAAGGCCGAGCACAAAAACCAACAAAAAAAAACCAAAATGATAAATTGCAACAGCCTAAAGCCTAGCTAGCACAGGGTTGAAGTATAAATAATATGTGCACTTTTGAAGAAGGGCATATATGTATAATCTTTAGCATATCAGTCGCTTATTATCCATGCACGGCATTAAATGCTAAATCTGCAGAAGATATCAATAGTAATCTTGCGTATACAGTGCATTGATAAACTTTCTTTGAACTTTCACTTTAGATACTAATTACGTTTGGACTACTCTTTTCGAACCACAGACTTCAGCAACCCTTTCCACGCCACTTATTTCTGGGGTTGAATACAATTCAACATTCACATTCCGTTATTATTTTTTCGCCAGCGCGAAAGACAGCAGCCTGGTATTTCTCTTTGATAAACTACACGTTTATACCATATCACTTAGTCGTTTGGGTTGGCAAACTGTTACCGTCGGATGCAAACAAGCTTGCAATCCGGGTGTGCTACAGGTAAGAATGCATTGAATGCTCAAGAATGTCTTCGGCAGCTTGTTTAAAATTGCGGAGAAAGTCTATACATTAGGAGATCGATTGAAACGTGCAAAAACAATACATATTGTAGAATGAAAACAAAAATCAATGTAAACTTATTTCCTTTTTCAGATGGAAATTATATGCGAAAACGCCGTAGGAGAGACTGTGTGCGCCATTGACGGATTTACAATAAATAACACTTGTAAGTTCCTTCTAGCATTTGCATTTAAACTTTCAACAAAATCTGTCAATTTCACGAAACTCATATGGTCTATATCAATTTCAGGTGACGTAGATACATAGAGAAGTGAAAATTTGACCTCATATATACCTGTGCCGAATGAACGGCAATGAAAATAGAACAAATGGTTGGAGCGGTTTCCGGAGTCCGATTATTTGAATATTTTATACGGTTTTTATTTACACGGTTCATCTTGAATATCCAAATAAATTCGTTATATTAAAAGAGGGCACTTTTGGCGTGTGGGAAAGCGTACATCTGAATCTGGTTTTAATTTGGGCACAACGGATTTTGCAATACTTATATAATTACTGTAAGTATTTAAATTTCTTGCAAACGGATACATATACATTGAGCTGTACTGTATATGCAGAATAAACTGGGTCCAATGAAAAGTTATAAAATTTTTGTTTCAAATTGATGACTTTCCAAAAACGGGCTTTGACATGACCTATGTGACTTAACTGTCGTTTCCTGTACAGTATATGTTGTCAATTGTATTGTAGTATTCTTGTAATCATCAATCAAGAACAAGAGGAGGTATCATGTCTAAAACGTTTTATTCTTAAGTATTGTATATGATAACTTTATGATGAAGTTGAATAAAGTCTTGCGTACTTTCGTTTGAATTAGCTGATTATGATTTACTTCAGTTGCAATTATGATTGAAGTAGTTGTCATAGAATTTATTCAAAGGCGGATTATCACAAGTAATACAAAGTGCATTAGATGTTTCGCAGCAAAGAGGACTAACAACATTGAATGCATACAGTATACAAGCGTGTACAGGTAATGATAGATGAACATGTACATGCATATTGCAATGACAACACGTACACTGTATTCGGGATACGTCATTGTTAAACTTAAACATGTACTTCAGACTTCAGTTACCAACGGTTATCATGACGGGTTCATCGGGGTTGTTTAAACGATTATTAGATCATCATCAAGTAATGACTTTCACATTTGAAATATCTTGAGCAAAAGTTTCAAGTGTTTTCAATTAGGAGAACAAATTACGAAAACGTTAGTGCAAATAACGGTTAACATAAATCACTTGTCAGTCACGTGCATGTCTAAAGATTACTTGAAAAAATGCATAATGCGTGACACGTATACACAATTTAATGACTGTTTTAAAAGTGCACGCACACAGTATACGGATTTACTCATTGAAATAACTAAATCAGGGGTGCTAATTGAAATAAAGACGTTATGCGCATATTTAGCGTCGATTATGCTAAACCTTGCCTAATTTTATTTACAAGGCTTCTGATAATCGCGATTATAGTTAATGGGACGTTTTTTTGGGAGAGGTGTTACAAGTTATTTTCTAATTTATGGAGTGCAAATTCAGTTGGTATTACTGAAGCCAAATCGATAAATTGGATGACTACATAAAACCTATCTTAAGAAATTTTAGCAGTAATAGGAAGCCCGCAGGAGAAAATATGAAGATTTGTATTACAAAAAGCAGTCTTTACTGTATTTATCATTTGTACAAAAACGCGTTACGCATTACACATACATGTACATGTGATACCGATTGTGATGATTTTGAAGCGTGATTTCGTGAATGTTTTCTGAAATGTTAATAACAATGGGAATACATAATTAGGCCTATTTTTTAAATTGGTTACCACTGTATTAAATATTTCTTAAATTTTTTTTTAAAAATATCAATAATCAGGCCAAAGTTATGTTGGAAACTAAATCACAATTAATTTTAACACATTTCTATGAAAAATAGCGCTAAAAATATTACTACGCCGTAGTTAAGGAAACGCATTGGCAAAACATTTTCAAGTAGGCCACCATAATTAAATGAATGTATGTGCATTTTCGGCAGAATATTTACTAAATGCTAATAATGACGGGAACACTAAAGGTTTCTTAATAAAAAGGTACCCCAATAATGGATACAGTATTTAACGAATTTCAAATCAATCAATCAATGAGAAGTCGTGGGCAAAATTTTCGGACAACCCACAGAAAAGTGTTACAGAATCACATTATAGGTTTTTGTGGTCGGACGGTAGTGATAATTTTACGAGAAGACCATGTACCCCTTCCGCAGTGCAAATGTACCCTAGGTTGGAACCAAAGAATAATAAATCTCCAACTATAAGTGTACGGTATAAATACGTTTTAAATTGTGCGATCTTTCAAACCAGGTTCTTAGAATGCCTTTTTCAACAAGTACGAGGAGAAAGTTCATATTACCACATTATATTATACTTAAGATGTTCAAGGTCTAATCGAGAATAAGAGTCAATAATGGTGATATAGATTGATAATCAAACAACTTGTTCTGTTGTGGATGAAACCGGTGCGAACAGAAATGATATCCTCTGCTTAATAGTAAACACATTCAAACTCGCTTACGTGTTATAGCTCAGATAAAATTCTAGGATGGATGATATAGATATTTTATCGAATCTCTTCATCTACTTCATGCAACAGAACATAAATACGATACAATTTAAGTTCCCTTTCGTTAACCAAAATCGTTAATTCTTAAAACTACCTTCACTATATAAACCCCCAAAATCTGTTAATCTGTCTACTCTACGCAAAAAGCTGTATAAGCAAAACTGTACAGTGTATAAGCTAGCTAGTATATGTTGTAGTTGTGTAGTGGTATCATAGTGTTTTCATTTGGTTACTTTACAACAAACCGTTAATTGAAATTCAAATAAATGTACCAATTATATCTATAGACGTCCTGGGCGCCATTGACCGAAATTTCACACCTAATTATGCAACATATATTTGGATCATGTTAGCAAGGAAATTGTGGTACAATTAATTCACCCAACTTATTCGGCAGTTACTAGCGCATAAGAGCGGACACCATTATACTGTATTTGTTCATTTGAATGCATTGTAGCTTACATGTACATTATATACAGTACCAGCTACTGTATATTACGCATTCAAAGTAGATTAAAAAATGGCAATGGTTCGCTTCATTATCATGGCTAATGTTCAGAACAATTCATTGTTAGCACATTTATGGAATAATTATTAAACGCGAATATAATACACACTGTGGGAACAAAATGTGGAAACTATAAGTACTATACACATAGTGAGGTACGTCTGAAAATCAGAACCAAAGTTAACATTCTGTGCAACTTTTATTAAGACTTCTGTAACCATATGTATGCAATCCATTTTGCATGTAGACGACAGCAGGAGTAATACAAGTATTTATTTTTACTGCAAATTGTGGACAGTTATTTTCATGATTTCTTGTGAATTACAGCATATAATACAGGGTGTATAATACACCGGGTACATACGGCTATATTTGTATTAATTAATGATGAATTTCCGTCAAATAGAAGAATTGTATTCCAGATCACAAGAATATTTGTTTAAAATGTTAAATCACGATCAGAGTAACATTTGCGATTGCGAGAAACAAAGTATAGTCATCCATGGCGTTTTTATGTCACTCCCTGTGGTAAATTGTCTATTTTTATTAGCAATATTAATGATGGATTTCCACCAATATAGTATACACATGTATCCCAGTATATCCCAAAAAGATAACCCAAGATATGTTAAACAGTATATGTTGCAAACATGGATGTTTTCTGTGTGTTAACCATGATTTAACCGTAGTTCGAATATTAGACTGAAGTCATGGCAACAGGCTTCCACGGCATTATAGCGTTTTTTACTTACATTTCAAAGAAATGAAATTATCTGCCCTTGTCTAACCTTAGGCGACAATCAAACATTAAAGTGTGCAAAGTTAATCTGTACGCACTCATACCTCTGGGGGAGGTTTCAAATGATTTTGTTTGGATTTGCGGACTCCCATGGAGGATAACTGCACTATCACATTAAATACATTTTTATCTTCATCCATTATATTCGCCCTTATCGAAGAAATTTTCAGTATTGATTAGCTGAATAATCACAAAGAGGACATGATTGTAAGCTAATAACTTAAGATTAGATTCACCTGAATATGTCAAGGGTATTTCAATTATCAGGTAGTAGAATTTACATCGGACAATAAAATCTTATTTAGAAATTGCAAATAAGAAGTATCGTAAGGCTGTTGTCTTGTTCAAGAAACATTGCCTATACAGAAACTCAGGGAAACGGTGAGAAACAAAAGTTCACATTAAACAATTGGAAGAAATTAAATCAAGAATATAACATGAACCGCTTAATGTTATTCTTTTGTAACTGTTTACTCGAGAAATGATTTTCCTATCGTTACTTATACGTACAGGTACATGTTTACGTGGACTTGCAGATGTACTGTATTTTTAAAACAAGGTGACACAACCGGCCACAAGGTCACTCTGCGTATACGTAAGAATGCATACAATTCTGGGAAACAACCTTAATTATTCCATGATATATCAGGTCACCATATTTTCAATATCAGCATTATCTGTTTTATAACTCAAGAACTTCCACCTTTTGACCTTAACATTATCAAACGTTTATTCGATAATTGTATCACAATTGTACATCCTTCGAGTTTTTTCATGTGATCTGCTTTCGATAAGCGTTCCTGGAACAATGACAAAATCATCGGAATTATCTTTTTCTGTTTAAAAACCGATATCTTTCTTGCTTAAATTTTTTTCCTCCACAGTTATTTGGCAAAATGCACATTTCAAACTACCAAAAATTCATCGGTATACAGAAAGAAAACATAAATTAGCCGAGCAGTCTATTGCACTTTCAGTTTCTTTTAGTAAACGTTTTAGTTTCCATAAAACAAACACAAGATTGTCTGGCAAATCATTTTGCGCTTATGTTTAGTTTATTTCTTGACACTCAGTACGCTGATCTTACGGCACTGAAACTCCAGTTCATTTTCGAGTAACTTCAAGAGAAATCAGATTTTTGTCAATAATCTCATCGTTATCTGTTATAGTAGGAACAAATATTGATCAAGGTTTTCTCCAATCGCGTTAATCTATAGATTTTCAAAAAAAAGTATCGAAAGTTTTAAAGCACTATACTTTGACAACTGCACGATAGTTGTTTCGAGAAAATCATTGTAATTCGTGAGATAATAATCAATGCGGAGCTGTCCACCGATAAAACATTGGCTATAAAAAGGACTAATCGTCTGATTGTCCACGTTAAAAACCGTTTAAAGTTCGGAGGAAAACTCGAGCCTCTCAATTGGTTTTAATTTAATTTGTAATATCCATATCTCTTTACGTGCATTAATTATTTTCAAAATGGGACACATCTGGACAACATTCGCATTATTTCTGGTTTTCTTCAGCGGAAAAGGTAATCTCAACTGTTTTTTTCTAATACTAAATTGGAAAGTAGGATGCATAGATTTAATTTATGCCTACTGTGGACGGTGAATGGAAATTTCACCATTATTTGCCAAAAGAACAACTTTAATCTATTTCATGAAAGTATAGAATGGCTGCAGTAATTCTGCAGGGAAAGATCTCAAAAGACAATTAATTTGGAAAAAAAAAACTATTTCCCAAAGCTATTTTAAATTAAATTGTATTACGTTCTTCTGAAATCAAGTTCATCAACTTTTTTTAAATACCAGGGCCTTATTTCCTAAAATATTAGGAGTGAGAAGAGTTGATGAATCTGAGGGATACCTGTGAGGAGTTGGGGTTTCCATATGATACTTGGTCAGGAAACTTGAAGACTTCAATTCCTCACCGCTATCCCTCAGATTCATCGACTCCTCACTCATCTTATTTTTTTTATGAAATAGGGCTTCGGTTAGCATTTGCATAATTTCTGGTTTTATTCAGCTACATGCGTTGTCTAAAAGCATTTTGTTATAAAATTAAATAGGAAAGAAGTAGTGCATTAATTTAATTTCTGCAAATTACATTTAATTTATTTAGACATATAGTATGGCGTTATAAATACATCTAGATCACAATTTTGAATGCCTTAGATTTAGTTTCTAGTTCTAGATTTGTTTTTAAAACCAAACTTCGTTTTGTTATCTCTTCAAAACATTGCAACGCCACATTTTTTAATGTTTTTCAGCTTTTATTGAGTCTGCTGGCCCTTACAAGTGCTACTCATTTGACACTTCTAATGATTGGATATACGACTCTGGTTTCTACTGGAAATGGGCACCGGCAATATTACCTTCTTACGAAAACATTCCATCTTTCGTTAATAGTAATCATTTTTTTTGTACTTTTTTTCGTTAGTTTTGAAATTGTTATACTGCAGATGGACACGTTTATGAGAAACGTTTTTATTATCATCCCCAGCTGCTGGCTACTTGTGGTTCCAGGACCAAAGTACGCCTCCGGTCTCAGGATCCTACAGAGGACCACTATCAGACTCGTTTACTCTGAACTACGGGGACACAGTGCAAGCGACAATTTTCAGGCACATCCTCCAGGGTCAAGATAATGACACAGACAGACCGATACTGCGTTTCGTTAACAACTACGGTGTCAACAATGTTTTATACAACTATGACTATGACTGGTGGTCACCTGTGTCAGTAACTTGCACCTCCGATGGTAGTTGGCTATTAAAAACAGCAATATGTTGCAATACTTATCCATGCACGGGTTATGTGAGTATACTTTTTGCAATTCAACCATATGCAGAGTGCGGCCGAATACATTGACGATTTGCATTTGGCGCCGGGTTAATATTTTACACCTGACTATAGCCAAGCCACACACGAGTATGGAGGGGTTCATAGAATTTCATTCGTGGTGTTCTTGGGCACAATACTTTTTCAAAAATGCAACAGTTCAGACATTTCGTTACAGTGCGTTGGATCAGAATTCGGATCAGTTCATTACTCATTAAACCATGCATTTGCGTTAATTACAATAACGTGCATTTTTATTTCAAAAATCCTCCCTTTAGCAGCAAACCTTAGTATGTAACTGACTGATATGTATTGACGCATGACGTGATGTATTGATATGTATTGGTGTCATCCAATATCAGGAAAATGAGCAAGCATTTCCAAAAAGAAAATGTACTAAAAATCCTTTTTGTTTTAGTTCCGAGTAGACGGACAAGTGCTGATTCGTGATGAATTATTGGGAATTGATGATATTGGAATCAATGGCGCTTGCGGTGAGTATTTATTAATGAATATTTTTCATGTAGTTCCGCAATGAATGTGATTCAAATAATTGAAAACATGTACCAACAAATTTAAAACAAAAAAAATTATTTACAAATTTCAAGATGATTTCAAGAACAGTTTATTAACTACATGCATAAATCAAGAATCTCGGAAAGTGTATGCATTTTTCGTGAGATTCACTGCGTTTTATTACATTGCAGAAAAATTACAAGTTTTGTGGGTGTCTCTAGTAACGGATTCACGCTCACAATTATTTATTCATTTTCAGGGGAAAGATTGTTTGTGCATATTTTGCAATATAAATCAGTACAATGCAATTTTTTTGATAACAATGTTTGGTATCGTTTGCCGTTAGCTTTCTTTCTCTCAAAATAAGATCATATAAGACAGTAGGCAATTTTAAAACTCTTCGATATGAGGGCATCGTCGGCATGAGATCTCATTTGATATGCAATCAATTTATGCAGTGCAGATTCATTTAATGAAACTGATACGTACAATTTACACACAAATTAATGTTATTCGTAGGCAATCCAACTCCGCCACCAACTGCACCACCGACACCAGACAACTGGTGCTGCACTTTCTATAACCCCGACATTTGCCAGTGGTCCCCAGCATACCTAACTAATGGTTGGGTATATTCACGAGTTACACCAGATCCTGACATCGAACTCATTACGAGTAAGAAAAAGCGTTCAGCGTGCATACATGCAAATCTATGTCGTGTTGCACAATATCAATCATTACTTTTTCCATATAACGAGAAGACGTCATTAACCACTTTTTGTGTTTCAGCCACGGAATACATTTACATACGCGATACCTCGGCTACTGCCTCTTCACCCACTCTTACATTGGTTCCTGCTGCTTCTACATTCACTATCAGTTATTATTTCCAATCTGCTCAACTCAACAGTTACAACTTTTTATCAGCTACGTTCACGTCAGCAACAGGTTATACAACCACACTTGATGCCAGCTTGCCAACGACCGGTGGCGCGTTTCATGCCATAACCCTTACCGGTACCAATTTGTGTGCAGGAGCAAGCTCCTGTTCAGGAACGGTATGTATAAATACTTTAAATTTAAGTTTTTTGTATTTTGTGCGTAGTTCAAATGCATGCATATGGATATGTACATATAAGCGAATAACTCATTTTTGCACAAACAAGAATTTTGTCCTTATAACTTATAGAAAAAACATCATACAGTGTACACGTACAGTGATACGATAATGCAGTCGTCTTTAAGCTTCTGAGACTTAAGGAACCTTACGGACCCCTTCGGAACCCCAGCTCCAAACATAAAAAAGAGGGGGTGGTGGCATACAATTTTCAAATTGACTTTTTTACTTTTGAAATTTAGAGTGTTCTAGATGCCACTGTATATGCACATACTTGTACATGTATAAATGCATATTTGTCAAGCTTACAAAATACTAGTTATGCATAACGATGCATAACGATAGGAACAATTACCCGATTTTAACCAACAATATTCGAACTATAAAAAATAAAACGTAATGTTAATAATTAAGGAGACGCTTTACAGGTAAACATTTTTCAAAATTTCGTGGAAATCCCCACCAGAAATACTGAAATTTGTTAGAAGTTTCCCTAAAATATTTCAAAAAACTGGATCCATAATAATGGAGAAAATACCGTAGCCGAAATATTTTGAACATATCCATTACTTCCAGAACTTAAAACATTGTGTTAATACGAGTTACTCGCCCTGTTTGCCAACTGACTCACTTGACTTGTCTGTCCTATCCTGGCTAGCTCCTATACGGTACGGTGTAGCAATACGTTTCCTAAGGGGTCTCCACCAGGGTTCCGCGAAACACAGTTTGAAGACCGCATTGTAATATCCCTATAATATTTAGTTATAAAACAGAAGTTGATGCAACTTTCAGATTGTTCCTAAAATTATCTGCAGTTAGTTACTGGCATGTATTTTTTATCCCACTGTATAAATTACAAGTGTGATTCGTTTCTTTCACAGTTTCATTTGACCACCAGCAATTCTCCCGGCGTCCAACAACTAGCTGCTCTTCAGTATTTTTACGTAAATGGTGATACTTCTTGTTAATAATATGGCGTTCACGGATTGTTCTGAAATACGAAGCGTATTGCGATAACTAATCATTAATTTTATTATCTTACACTATGTATTTTGATATCATAAAAATTAATCAAATTTGAAAATAAAGTTATAGACGTACGTACGCATGTATATTGTAGATTTATTATATAGGCTAAGATGTGCAACGTTTTGTGTTGAAGAAAATTAGAGGTCACATTCAACGATAGAAATCAATTATATTAATTGTTAGGTTAGTTCAGGTTCCTCGCAAGAAAAAGAAAAACGGTTAAATTCCGACAGCTATAGGCATGTATCATTCTTATGTGCTATTGAAAATTGATTATATTATTATAAAGTATTGATGGATTTTGGATAAGTAAATTTTGTGTTCTAGAATACTGAACAAAAAATAAAAAGCCCTCCAGAAAATGCCACCAGAGTGAGTGTAAAAACTGAATTGAATTGACATCTGCACAAAAGTTGTTTTCGCGAAAATCAATATCACGTGGAATTCGTAAGATAACGAATTGAACTGCGGAGTTAGTTGTCAAATTGCTGATAATAAATAGGCTGCTATAATAAGGGTTAAGCGCCGAATTTTGCATGTCAATAGCAATTTTAAGTTTGGAGAAAAACTCGAACCTCTCGACGTGATCCTTATTTCAAGTTAATTGCATTAAGTTCTTCAATGTACGTATACAATGTACATGTACAATGTAGACGTGATTAAGTTATGAAACGTTTATATTGTTGCCAAACGATATAATATACCTGCGTGCAGTTGATTTCTTCAACCTGTTTGAAATACAAATAAATACATGTGTAATGTATAATGTCTTAATTTTACAAATGTGTGGTCAGAAGCATTGCGTTTCTTTTATATTTGCTTTTGACAAATGTCAATTGGTCTTCTTTGATCTATCTGTATGTAGTCACGTGAGCAATACACACCTCCGCATTTGACAGAGATGTCGATCAAAACGAAAATTGTCGATTACAGGGGTGTCCCAATATCCCAAAACGTTCCCAGAGCTGTCCATCATGGCCGTTCTGATTGGCTGTTGTGTAATGCCCAAATGCAAAAAATACTATCTCAAAGATTGATTGATTATAAATGTGCGACTTAGATAAACAATTATCATAGATGACTATGTCGTGGCCTTCAAATGTCAAAATACACTCGAACGTAGCCTTTTAGGCAATATTTGTGCTCTATCTGCGCAGACCATGCACAAGATAACCACACTATCATTCAGCTCTCAAAGCTACTTAAAATCTGGATCAGGCTGTCATTGTTTTCGATTGAGATATTATCAGAACTTTCACCTAGCACCAAGGTGGTCCCAAATTCTTCATTACATGTTTCCTTTATAGATATTCGGCTCAAGATAAGTACCCGGTAAAACAACACAACTTGATAGTACAGTGGTATACGAAGTCAAGCACTGTGTGTGTATAGGGTGAGTCGGAAATTACAAGTCAGAAGTGATCACGGCAGTGCTGCAAGTTATGGACGAGATCCAATGGTGACACCAGACCTTGTCTTGAACAGTTCCACCACGGTCGTTTAAAATGTACATGTACATGTAGCTCTTAACCTAGTAAAGTTTGAAACCTGTAAAAGATGGAATAATTAATTTAACCATTTTGCTTTTAGTCATATTTAGGATACGTTTCTTTGAATGCATTTCGAATTTCTGGTACCGTTCAAGACTAATTTCGTCCTATACTACAACTTTCAAATTTGAACTATTGCCCTGACTGTATTAGACTAAACAGTATTTTGAACGATCTTGACGGACAGGTTCAAATGAATTCGGTTGTCACCCATGGATAGTTCGTTTATGAATTGCTACACTGGTATATTTGCACTTTTGAACAATGCACCTTTCTGATGCCAACACCCTGTACAAACAATTAATGACGATTTAGCAAACAATCGAAAACAATGTCTTGTCCTTTGTCTGGACTTCGTCAATTATGATAAAACAAGGTCTTAACAAAAGTTGTCAAAGCGCACACAGATACGACAACCTGATTAGAACTACATGCATCAATAGTATACAGTGTTTGTACATGTACATGTACGTCTTTGCCCACAGAATAAGTTAAATATCAAATGATGCATGTATATGATAGATACTATACGATTATGGTTTCTACTCAAAGAATTGATAGGCCTAATTTTAAAATCGTTATTCAACATACACTGTATGTTGAATAACGTAAAAAGGCCTGGTGTTAACCTAAATTCATCTGTTTTGAATTATTGTAGACCTTCACTTCATTTAATCATTAATAACCAAGTATTGTCACAATCAGATAATCGAATACGATTTCAAAGAAAACCTCAGAAATGCTGCTAATGATACCGTTGTTATATTTCAGATATTCGAAAGATACAGTATCAACGAAGTACTAAGATAACAAAATGCTTTATTAAGAGAGAACGTCAATCTTTCAGTAGACTGCAACTTCAAATTCTTAACAAAATCTACCGTAAATATCGCACCGAGAAATAGCCAATCCTTCATTTACGAAATGGGAGTTTTTTTGCTAAAAGTTGCATTATGTCTGGCTTTTGTCATTGTAATCGGTAAGCTGATGAGAATGTTTATTATTAATTGCAGTCATACAGACTGCACATGTACACGTATTTGCTGTGGTTCGTATATGTGATATCAAAATAATTTCGCATTTCTATAACCTTGAAATATTTCAGCCGCTATCGAAGCAGACAGCGCTGCATTTTGCTACTCATTTGAAGGTGGCCTTGACCCAGGCTGGATCAATGTAGGAGCGGTCTATTGGAAGGGGTCGAATCCAATACCACCAGAAACCTCCTATATTACAGGCTTCTCTTATTGTAATTATTTGTTGTTAGTTTCACATGTTATATAGGATTAGGATATCACTAGTTTTACTCACAAGTACACTCAACATTTCGATAATGACAGCTGATCAGCATTACTTTCGGTGTTCTTTGTTGAACTTCAGTCATTTCAAACACGTTTTAATTATTTTAACTTCGTCAACGAAACACATATTTTTGAAGTGGAAATTGCAAAGACAATTGAAGGCGGAACTGAACAACTTTCGTTATTTCACATTCGGTTTTCAATTAATTTCATTTTTATTGTAATGAACATCACTGAACATTTCATTCAACATTATCAATTCAACTAAATATATTTTGTTCATCGAGAACGACAAACGTTTTTTCTAGAACTTTGGAAACGTTTATTCTGATTTTCTATTGTATGCAAAAATTCGCAATAACTCTCAGTCAATTTTGCTTTTTAATAAAAAAAATGTGAAATAATGAAACGCGGAGTGCAAGGACGACAGGGTAGCTTCATTGCCTTGCTGTGAAGCTGGGCACCAAAGTTAGCATATTAGAAATTGGAAAAAAATTTATATAAACGTTTGCTAGTAGTAAATTAACTCTTTCCATATGAAATTTGTCCTCCTATAGAATTTGTAAATTAGAACTATTGCTCTAACTTTACTAGGTTACGCGATATACGACTATATATTTGATTGCTATACCTGTGATTGCATTTACCTGGAGTTTTGACTTGTGGCAACTCTGTTCATAAATCAAAATTGCCATTTGCCCCTATCTGGGGTTGCATTTTTTTGGAACCGAGACGCCGCCAAACATTTATAAATTGTTGGATTAATCAAAATTGAATTTTTTATAACTCCGGGAATATCAGGGTTTTTTTTAAGAAAAAAAAAACATGTGTCTGTTATAGTCTACCGGACAAATCTGAATTAGTTTACCAATTTACTTTTTAGCTTCCGAGTACATGTGGCTTCAGGATCTAGCCGCGGGTTCAGCATTTGATGGCACCATTGATGCCCCAGACACCCTCCAATTAAAAGCAGGCGATAAAATTTCAGCTACCATTTACAGTTACTCCGCGGGCAACATAGGCACTCCAATACTGCGTTTCGAAGAAAATAATATAGATCATGACATCCTAAAGATTACGAGTTCAAACACTTGGACGGACTCATCAGTAATATGCGTTGAAGTACCAGGCGATGCCACACAAGTCATTTGTTGTGAAAAGTATCCTTGCTCTGGCAAGGTAAGTACATGGCGAGGCTGCTGAGGCGGAAACAATCAAACGATTTTAATTTGACGTCAATTCAACATTTTATTATACGTGGCCAGCCAATTAGCCACATATTGATGTGTAAAATAGCATTGCATTCAATTCACACTAACTTCACAATATGAATCGTTTCTGCCTTACCCTGTAAAATACTGTAGCTTTACGTATTATGCGTTATTCACATGTAAATGGAAGCATACTATAATTTTTTTATAGTTTCGAGTAACTGGAACTGTAGCTACAAACACTGATTTGCTGGCGATAGATCGCATTGCATTGAACAATGGTTGTGGTGAGTATTTTCTGCTCAATAGGCTCGTTTGCATCGCATTGCCGCTGCTACCAACGCATTTTGCCAAACTTTAATCAAACACTTCCTAACAAACACAAAATACGACCAAATTGAATTTTTTGATGACATTCTCATTGTCGTGAGACTGAACCACATCGCAGTGAATATCGTAGAAAATTAAACTACACGTACAATTTTTTTTTTCCTATGATATCTCGCTGATTTCAGGCCATGTTACCTCGTATATCCCCGATTATTTTTTTTATTAAATAGCGCATTTGCTATCGAATGCAAGACAAGTTTTGACAAGTTTTCATTGACTAATCATTCAATCATATTGTATTATCATTAAATCAATCAAGATAGGTTTACTAGATGTCAAAATGCGTTTTGTAACCTCCTCCTTCTCAAGTTGGTGCCTATTTAATCATGTAATCTTTCTTTTTTCTCTATATATGCAGCTATTGTTTTCAGCTTCTTAGAAAAAAAAGTCCAGCTAATCGTTTTAAAATTACCTGATATTCCCTAAACACCACCTTTTTATTTCCAATTCCCTATAGGATTTCCCTGTTTCCCAGATTTACGAGATGTATATCGATACCCTGAGGCAGACATTTTGTCTATTGCCTACACACTTTCCCTTATTATTTTGGCAATATTTCAACCGACAAAGATATACAAATATTGCCATAAGATTCCAGTTTTAGCTTTCTTACGTTTATACAACAATGTAGAAAAATCGTAATTTATCAGATGTTGAATAATTCTGAGTATCAAGAATCGCATTCAGTAATCTTATTCGTGACAGAATGACAAGTTCGCCTAAAACCATCCATGTCAATTGATGTACTGTCAACGTACATGTACATCAAGGCGCACGAAAATAAACACTGCATGCATACACTGTATATGAAAACTATTCACTTTTGATTAATCCATGCGAAGAGGTACAGGTGTATACTATGATATTTAATTGCGAATTTCTTTAATTTGACCCGCCAGATCCATCGCCCAGCTGGTGTTGCAGTTTCGATGCTGATGAGTGTGACTGGTCACCGAGTCACTATACGGTTGGATGGATTTGGTCATATGACTCGCCAAATCCCACGCTCGAGGCCCTTCTGGCGCCAGGTATACTAAAGAGCTACGAACTAAGCATATGACCCTGTCATACGATAAAGACTACTCATAATTATTATCTTGTTTGATTCAGGCGATGAGTACATATACATTGAAAACACCAGCGCGAACGCCTCATCAGCGGTTTTACTAAATGTGCCAGCCTTCGCAACATTCACTCTGAATTATTATTTCAACGCTACCACATTCGACGCTTATAACAGGGTAGAAGTCTCCTTCACGGACACTTCCGTAACGCCGAATCAAATTACTTACTTGGAGTTCTATTTGAATCCGACTTATGGGGCTTTCAAATCAGTCGATTTACCTGCACCAACAGATCTCTGTCATGGCACGACAATATGTAATGGCGTTGTAAGTACAAAACATTTCGAACTATATACTGTATAATATAGCTTCGAAAAGAGACTCGTTTATATTTACAATTGATTTTCTTCCTTCTGACAGTTCCTGCTCACAGTTTATAATGCCCCAGGAGACCAACTCATGGTCGCTCTCGACAATTTTTCAGTGGACAACACGGTCTGTTAATGCGCCTTAACATCTGTATAATAACAAGGTGCACCGATATGATTATAATTGTGCCGAATAAATAAGATGATATTACAGTAAAAATGTGTTTGTAAATCTTTGCATGGCGCTGCACCGTTTGAAGATCGTTAATGCGAATGAAATCTATGAACATGTATACAGGGTGGACCAGATATCTGGGCCTCTCAAAATAACGTTCAATCCGCTGGTGCTAGGAAAAGTGTGCTTA
>JAQFYZ010001274.1:0-25371 GCA_034695085.1 Cylindroiulus punctatus | reverse complement strand
GCATATCTAATTCTCTTGCATGGCTTTCACTATTTCGAAGATTTACATGTTGCCATTTTAGGTTAACATCCGATGCCCTATTCCCAGTGACGATAAACCAACGACTCATCCTATTTTCGTGACTCGTATATCTAGTATCGTATTGGTGCGCAATTTTTATAATGGAAAAACAATGTCAGCTCCTCGAGCAGTTTGTTTTAAGATGTCAAAAACCCTGTCTTGTATTGACGTCACAGTTGAATTTTTACGACAAGCCTTAATTACGTATTAATTTCGTCTTGCTAGTGAATATGTAAACCCTGATATGCCCAAGTACACATTATGGGTTTCCTAAAACCATAAATTGTGAGTAGGCTTACATTCCATAGGTTGTTCTCGAATCCCTGGTATAGTTATTGCACTATGAACACTTAATTATGCTTTAAAGTCCACAGTCTCAAATGGGATATAGTGATCATAAACGGTAATATGTGACACTTCATGTACTGTATACTCATGTATTCCCATATTCAACATTTCCACCTCGGTTTACCATTATGGGCAATCTTCTTCATGATTCTCAGATTTAAATACTATTGCCTTTTTATTAAATAAAAGGAATTCATCCAGCAGAAATAAGAAAAGTGACAAGTCCAAATAATATAAAATGCAATGCAACCAACGTATAAAATTATGCATGTATTAACCTAAGCTTCGCTTCGGGCCTGACTATTTGATCTCAAAAAGCCCTGGATTTCTAATACAAACACTTTTCGTAACATTCGAGCAAGACGCTAGTAGTACTCCATCGTTCAAAGTGGATTTCAAGAATAATAAGCACATTGGAACGAATATAAAAGCGCGTCTTCAAATTAAATAGAGTGCCTGGCATGTTTACAGAAACATATTGTTTAATAAAAATGAAAATTGAACCAATTCATAAATTCCAGGCTCGCTAGACAATTATTTACACAAGCATTTGCAGTATGAGAAATTCACTCGGTTTAGTCTTGCAGGGTCTCGTATACGAGACTTATTCAATTCAAGGTTTTGGTTGGTGTGAATTCGGATCTCAGTTTTCAATAACTTCACTTTCTATAGTGTTACTGACCCTATTTTATTATTCTTGGCTCTGTTATTGTATTGGAGCTTGCAGACTATAGTTACTGACCTTTCAGCAGTTCACCCCAAATATTATTTTTGCAGTTGTGTAGTTTTTAGTTCCGATTGAACTGAGGAGAGCTAGGGAGACCATGTTTTCTTCGCTATTTCTATTTGTATAGCTCGAGTAACGCATCCTGGCCACGCTACAAAGATAGCTAAACTTGAAAATATTCAGGAAATGTAGCCTGGAAAAATAAACATTTCTGGAGACTTGTGTTGGTTTTGCTCGATGGGCGACACGCGGAAAAGCGTTAATTGTTCAATCGTCTTTGGATTGGTTTTCAACCTTTACAATGTAGACGCATTTTCCCATGTAGAAAATCATTTCGAATTTCTTGTAGTTGGCCAGTCTTTTGTTAGAATAAATTCTCGCCCGGATAAAAATTTGAACATAACCATATACGGGGTTATTTGCATGTACTTGTACATGTACATGTATGTTCTATTATGACCATGCACATACAGTATATTAGCTACTTATGTTTGTATGTGGTCTACAGGCATATTGCTTTAAGTTCTAATGAAGATCACAATGGTTAAAATCATAGTTAACTATATATGGCTGCATACATGGTCACATGGCAAATGTTACATTAATAATGCTGTAGATGAACCCATCAATCAGCCAGGTATCGAATATTAGGTATGGTACTTAGCTTTTCAAATAAGTGAGCTAATGGGCTCATTAACAGTCGTTTTACCATGAAAGTTAAAGTTGTGCTCCATATTAGTTATTATTAGATTGCCAAAATGCAGTATTCACTAATCTAATTATATTACATGTAAAACACTACCTAATTTAAGTAAACTAGAATGATTCTTTTTTGATTGTAATTACTTTTATTTTGTACTCAAATTTATTCCTGCTAAGTTCTCTTTACCTAGTGTAATTGATGTGAGTGTGCCAATATCGCTAACACCATTTTCTGTGAAATTGTTCTAGGAATGGTTATTAATGTACATACAGCCACTCAGAAATTTGCCAGTTATGTTCAATGTTTAACCATGTTCAATATGTAACCCTGTAACTGTCCAACTGACCGGGGTTTTGGCAGAATTATTGCTGTGTTAAGAGGATGCAATGAATGTCAGCTATTTCGGTTTCATCGGTTTCCTTAAATATGGGGTAATGAATGACGGACATTACTCAGAGGCAGTTGCGATGCCCAACACGTGGAAGTCGGACGTGAATTGAAAAATGCAATGCATCAAAACGCGCGTTTAGATGAATTTAGCCATATTACAGGGCCATTCAACATCCGCTTCATTTTTCATGCTGCTAATTTGCTGGCATTAATCTGATCATGAATTAATCAGGGCTCGAAACGAAGTTGATGCTTAACATGACCCGGGTTTTGGCGTGGATTGTGCGCAATATTAATCAAATGTACGCCGCACATGTATAATTTAAAGTACCCCAGGAAACCGCCGAAGAAATGTTCTGATTATTGGATTTGAGGGCAAATGAGTGTGTTTGGACCATTGAATCGAAATCTGATAAATGGGCTTATTCTTTCATGACCCAAACCCCCTCTGCCCATGACAAAACAGAAAGAAGTGGTCCGGAATGGGCCAATTATGCTGGTCAGGAGATTAATAGAGGGTGAGCAATTCTCATTTTTTATGAGGATTTTTGAATTGGGCACAGGATGATTTGGGCAGTTTTTGATTTTAGGGTCCCAGCCATCCAGGTCGTTGTTTTCGGATGCCCCTCGGCGCTGGCCTGTTTTGTTTTGCAAATTTCGTACTGACAATACATCTTTCGTAGCATTTGGCTTCTAAGAGCCATAATCATTCACGTGGGTTGCCATATATTTCCGACGCGTAACAAAAATACGTTTAATTCGAGGGCGGTTACTGCATACCCGTTGTCCACTTTTCTTTTCATCTCTGGTGAATGGTGGTGCCCCTTGTCCCTCGCATTAATTTTATTCCTCGCCGGCCTACTTGGCACCATGTGCAATTTATTGTGAACTTTTCCCTATTTTCAATTAAACCATTGGATTTTTAACGTTGGCGCACAGGAGCCCCTGATGCCCATCCATGCGTTGCCTTAATTCACGTTGATAAACGAGTGAAGACGAAGGGAGCGGACATTAAGTTTATACACAAAGTTAAAATGGAAATTTATCAACGAGCAGAAGGATAAAGGAGCTAGACGATGGAAATGAAACGACGGATAAAGTAAAATAAACGAGAGTTACAGTAACATCTGCTGCTTCGCCGAAGTAATGGAAAATTACAGCCTGCTTGCGCATCCCATCAAATGCTAGTTTTATCTTTGCAAATACATGTAAGAAGACGCCTTGATATCGCCCCGTGACCACAGAAAAACCGGGACTACTAATAGAAATGGTTGAATTCCACACCTCATGTTGATAAATGTCTGTTGTGCAGTGTATTTCTTAAATCAAGAAGTTTTTAAAATTTCAAATGATCCATCTCTTGACTAGAGGGCCGTCAACATCAATGATACATGTACATCATCGGTTTCCATCTATGGTACACATCTCATCGAGCATCATTCTTGTAGTTTAAAAGATGCACATTTCTATTTTTATTACAAAAAATTGTATTCATGGAGTTTAGACGTGATAGGGATGTGGGTAACAGGATGATTACTTTAGTTTTTGTAAGCTAAAGCAATGTTGTTAAAGTAAATTCATGTAGATTACTATAGGCAGGTCGAGTATGCCTGAAAACCTATTTTCATTATACTTTTACATGTCCATATTTTCGGCTGTAATACATAATATACATGTATCGTGCGCATCTGTACCGTAGGCTATGTGAAAGTGGGCTTCTCCTAACGGCTCATAGGTTAAGGCATTTAAAATAAAGAAATAACGTTTTTATGTTCGTTTAGGTTGTGTTAGATTAAGTTCAGCAGAAATACCCAACAAAAAAAGAGTACATTGAGACAGATGGCATTCTTGTAGAGTGTCTGCTAAATATGTAGCTGAAATATTTTTTTTTTTTGCACATTTGATGCTGCAGACTTAATCAGTATAATCGAGTATCTTACATCGTTACTATACTATGTAACCGTGCATACATATATTAATATTCTTGAGCTTAGAATAATAATAATACAGTATATGTAATTATTTGCTTATTTGTTTTCTTCTGTTTGCCATCTGTTGGCCAGCAATGTTTTTAACATCTCAACTCGAAAGTGCTATAGACAAGCATTAAGACCTCACGTTTGATATCTCCTCAATAAATGAGTACAATTTCAGTATCGCACTTTTGAACCGTGGTAGTACGTTAGTGTCTTGACGACCGTTGATAGAAAACTCGGGGTGTTTAATATAAATTAATGAAGTGAGCTTAATTTTCCGGTCACGCGGTTTTCCCGTTTATTGCGTTAATTTTTAAACTCGTTTCAGCGAGCACTTTTCGCATTAAAAATTCATAACAGCGGTTTCCATTGGCGCTGAAATTTACTGCTCGGCCATTCCAGTGGCCACTTTTGTCCTTTGGCTTTGTTTGAAACTATTTCAACGAGCAAACTTGAAATGGTTTTCAAAGGGCCGCTTTCTATTGTCCTCAGCTTTTAGCATTTCTGTTTGAATATTAATGCTGGCTACTTTATTAGGGCTGGGCACAGAAATGGCTCTCTGGAGGGGACTTGCTGAAATTCCCATTGTATTAGTTCATTACTCAAAACAACTGGAGGAATATTAGAAATAATGATGGTGTTAAGATGGCTTGACCACAGGGGATATTGCCACTGGCCTTTGGTCCACTCTAGCCATTAGGTTGTGTCATTGCTCAACTCTCGCCATGGGTCATCACGTTCCATTGCCTCAGCTTCATTTTCTGCAAATAGTTAGCATGCCACTAATTTGCAGCGTGCCATTCGTGAACAAATCCTTTTTAAGACATAAAGGGTTTAGCGGAGGCAAATGTCCGAGGAGAGTGCCCTAGATGGCTTTTGCTCGCATTAATCCATTACGGGATTATAAATCTCGGGCGGCTATTTGCGGATACCAAATCCAACAATAAACGTGAAATGCGACGTCATTTGTAAGGGATACTTTGACTTTTCTCATAAATGTCAACTTGTTCATTAAGTGTTCGCTATGTTATATGACAATGAGCAGCCGGGACCAGAAAAGGCCACAGGCCATGTTGTATTTTATGAATATTTGAAAGCATGGTTGTGTCATGACTGCTGCACTTGGGAATGCAATGAATGAGGCCACTACAGTGTCCATTTTAGTGATTATGAAGGCATACCGTGAGCTGAGCACTGAGAATGCATTCGGGATCACTTGGCTCTTACTAGTGCATTTGGTCATTTCTTTCACTATGTTTGTGTGAAAACTAAGATACCTTAATCTAAGTCATATGCATGTAATAAGTTGCGCACCGTACATACATTTAGCTGACTTTGGTATACAGTTGCTTTGTTTGGTAATCTACGTAGCAAGTTAAACCGAACAAGTTAAAGTCGCTGCAAATTGCATGCAAACAGTATTATGTAACCTGTGTGTATGGTAAATCTAAAACCAACTGTTTGTGCTTAACTTGAATTTATATTTTGATCAACTTCTTTTGAGCTGTGCAGCTGCATGGTCGAGTTTGCATTTGTTAAGCATTGTAGAATGTGGAAGAACTCTGCCACAAACCCTCGGATTTTTCATAAGGATTTCACTACAATGTACATTGTGTATTGCAATTCTAATTGAGGCGTTTTGTTTCGGAACCCTGTCACGTATATTGCATGCATCGAGCCGTTTAATTTGAGCCTATAGGATATACATGTAAACGTTTAAAATGCAGGAAGCATATACGAACTGCAGGTCTGAAGCAAGTGACGCATGGATCTTTAGGGATTTGTACTGGAAAACTATTCATAACTACTGCTAACAACATCGCAAGAAAACTACATATTTCCATAATAGGTTGGAATTCTTCCCAGATGCAATGCAATGACGTTTTTTCCAACAAAAAGCAAGAGATAGAAGCAAAAAACTGCCATAGTGTCTCTTATCTCTGAATTTACATGGTTTACATAACAGTATGTAAAATGTAGGTCCTACCCTCATTACAAAAATTCATTTTTAAAACACTGCAGTGTTACAAGGAGTAGATTTTGGAAAAGTTCCACTCGTAGTCTTTTATTTCATGTACATGTACATGTATTTGGTTCACAAGGAGTACCAGCAGGCAGTGTCAGCATCCGCTTGTATTCCTTTTTTTAAAGCTTCAATTTCTCTTTCTTAAAATATTGACGCAACACATATAATGTAACAAAATAAGATTGATGAGTTCATATGTGAAGTGCATTAGACTACTTAAGAGGCATCATACCAGTATCATATACATGTATGTAGTTTTATCCTCCCACCAGCCCCATTCTAAAAAACGGGTGCATTATTTACAATAGTTGATGCAGTTCAAATTAACGTGAAATTTGACGATCAACTATTAAATTTGGGATCATTATCCCACGAACGATTTTAACGTTAATACTCATCTTGCCTTTAGCCATGTAGATGAGGATGAGGATAACCGAGTACAGATTTTGAGGCGTGCGCGGTCGATATGATACTACATTATAATGACTTTTTAAATGCCCTATTAAGGTATTAATATCAAGAGTATTTTTACTCTTCGGCCTAAAACTCATTAGCAAAATGCTTCCCGTTACGGCCCATGAATATCGAATTGCGTTCATTGTTTTGGTCCGATGCTTATGTCCAGGGTCTAAACGTTTCTCGCTCACTTTTTCATTATTTTCATTGGTTTAAGATGTACGATTAATAACGTATTGATTGGCTACCAAAGGCGTCCTATACAGTATATGGAGATGCGCATGCTTTTCGACTAAATGGAGAGCGAAATAATTGCCTCGAGTAAAATTAAAACGATAATCAAGCCCGTGTAATAAATGAACACATTTTATTATCTTAATTGCCCCCGTTTCCTGATGAAACTGCAGTTATTTTTACATGTGCGTTTTAATATTTGCATGTCGCGCCGGGGGAATTCTTCGACAAAATAAATGGCACGATGACAATCTTTAAGGAATTAAGACGTAACATAAACTCGGGGGGACCGATGAAACCACATTTTATTAATGAGTCATATGAGTGTGCATTATTATTGAGCACATAAGACCCGTCAGTGCGTATTTGCCAATATACAGTACATGTATTGGCCCCGCATAACAAGCTTTCATGTACATTGTATATTGACATGAAAATACATGTATGACCAACTCGTTCTGTGGCATGTTAAAATGTTTGACATGATTGCTTTAAATTAGATATTTGGTGAAGTTTTTACCTTGGCATAAATTAACCATTTTCTTTGTTTTTAACAATAATATCTTAATTGACTCTTGTACGAAAAACAAATTATTAGTTTATCCTGTTTCAATTTGTTCATGTTGTTTTAGTTTATCACTATACCTTTTCTCCTTTAACTATTATGCCTATGGCTAATGCTGCGAAAAGATCAACCTTATTAAAACAGATACATGTACATGTATATGATTAATATATGTTTTTGAAACTGGAAGAATTTCATTTTCAGAATTTAGTATTCACTGTGTTGAATCTGTAAAAGCATCTAGAAGAGCAACTGTGAGCCATTCTCACAGTTTTAAAAAGAGTTAATATCATGTTGTCTGCCTGACCTTTTGAAAATTTTTTGTTCAAGTAAATTTTTTTGGGAAAATCAGGATTGCGTGCGATTTTAATGTTTGCAGTCGCCATGTTTATTTCATTTTAACTTTGTACTTTAGCAATTCTCTAGCGCTAGCTTGAAGATATATATAAAATGTAAACCCAGGAGATTGATTGCGGTTGTTTGTGCTGCAAAAACAGCGTTTTATATCCGCTGTAATACTCCTCCATATCCATGTATAAACACGGGTGCATTAGATTTTGTTCGCTCGTTCCATGCACAACGTTTTGATTAACGATCTTTGCTGAAATTGACTGATAGATCATAAAAATTGAATAGCCCGGACTAAGTTCTTTAAACGGAAAAACAAAAATGATGAATGTCAACATTTATTCTGGGTAAAGCCACGCAATGAACCCACTTCCCATATTATGCTTTGCATCCGTAATGCGCTGTTGTTTTAGCCCACCAGTTTAGTCTTTATTATGGAGTTTGATAATGCCATCTGCTGTGCACTCAATATTCATGCGTGTTTATGCGGAATGCACGTATACTGTACGTGGGATTGTACTTTTATACTTCTGGATAGGTGTCCCAATTTGTGCTCAAGAACAAAGGAATGGAAGCTTACTTGTACAATCTTGTACTAAATATCGGTATTTATTGCTGAACACATTACTGCTATCACATTAGGGGGTTTCATGTACCACATTTAAGTAGAATTTGCTTTGAAAAATTGCATTGATGAACATCAAGTTAGTTTGCAAAACTTGATGGGAATGCACATTCTAGACAAGCTCATCTTCCATGTAATTTTTGCATGATCAGGCATTATGCATGGGTTGGTGTTGTCGCTTTAAAATATGGCTTTTCGATTTCTCACCTTGTTTGTGTTGAGAATTCATGCGTGAAAATTACGGTTTTATAAGAGGGAATTTTCCTCGGTGTCGTACACTCACCGCCATAACTTGACTTATTCACCAGCTCTAAACTCGGTTTTAAGGACAGGTGACAAGTTTTTCTTTAAAATCTTGAAAGTGGTTGTCATGGCGAATTCAAAGGCAAGTTATTAATATGCCACGTGTGCGTAAACCAACGACTATTGAGAGCTATGGAGATGTTCCTACTACTATAAGGAGTTCTTGGCGATGATTTATCAGATTTTCGAAGGTTTAATTGGTCTTAACTCGAGAACGTGAAATAAAACTACCCAGGCTAGCTGCCAGTGCAGTTTGGCAAATGATATTGAGTCATTTAAACATTCAATTTTTTGTATAAATTGAAATTGGAGCAGAAATGTTGAATTGTTTTGGCAGTGTGTTGTGTAAGAACTCTTGCGAATGATGTGAAGCTGCAGGAAACACCTCGATTTCTGTTTCAAAACTGGCAAATCAAATTGATGAAGATGTACTTGACCTTTTTTGCCACGATGACAGTGATTGCAGACATATGCATCCAAATTAGACGTTCCAGAAACGTTTCATTTAGCTTTGAATTGGCTTCTGTCGTATATGAATTGAACATCCAAGGGTTATTTATTGCATAAGTTAAAAGGGAAATGGGGTTTTTCGTTGCAAATATGTTTAATGCCACTGGCTTTCGCATCTGGTGCATTGGAAAAATTCGATTTGAAATTGCATCGAGTCTGCTAGCTGCTCACTTTCTAAATAATCCTAAATCTTCCCAATGTGCGTTTTTGAAAAATGCAAAAAAAAAAAACAGAAAAAAACCTATGCACGAATGTAACTTTGACGATAATCCTCCTTCCTTTATGTCGTTTTCTACCCAAATCGTTGAGCTAGGGCTGCTCTCGCTCGGATGCACAGCAGCTATGATTGCTTAATCAAGTGTGAAGGATTAGTGCATAAAAGCTCGGATTTCGCCATCTCAAACCTGACAAGCCAGCCAGGTGAACGGGAAACTGCCTAAGAAAACACGACAGGTAAAAGGGCCATCGGATCCACTTTTGGCTTTAGTTGAGCGGATGTAATGGCTCACCAAATGAACAACTGCACGAAAGATGGAGATTTAAAACTCTCCTAGCTGCTTTCACCCAAATAATTGCCTCCTGGCTCTTATTTTCATCATATTTTTATAAGGCTTGGCACCTTTCAGGTTTTCTGCTTGGGAAAGTCTTGGGTTTCTGGTCGTGCTTCTGTGCCACTGGTGGTGTTTGTGCAGCTTTGTCCCAAATCTGCCATTCAACGGCCAGGCATTCAGTTAAACAAAAATTTACCGAATTCACCCCAAAAGTCTGCCCTTCTAAAATAAGCATACGCTAACAACAGGGCATTATGTGATTTTTTGAGCTACGTTTGCTTACTCAACTGAAAGAGCTTATAGTTCATTCAAATTTGTCTTCACATCTCCAATCTGGTCTTTGAAAGTAAATAAACGGAGGGATTTATTTGTTTTCGTAGCTTTTGGAAACTCTGATTTTGTTCGAATCTTACCCTTCCGTGTACCGCAATAATACATGTAATTGTTGTTTGATAGGGTATATTTTTGCTCACTTACCTGGTGACCTCGACACCCCCCTTCTCCTCCCCCCCCCCCCCCTCCCTTCCTCCCCCTCCTCCCTACACCCAATGATTTCAACTGCAGCACGACATATCTTTTCATCCTTTTCCTTGTGTACATGGTCTGGCCCCCATTAGTACATATACAAATGACACACATACCTCCATCACATGGCATCTCAGGAGCTGACTGGGTGTATTAAATTGAATTAAATTGACTTAATTGACAGTATTATTACAGTAAAATATACATTATAAATTGACAGTACACAGTACATGTCACTTCTTGCCAAGTTGTGATATCATGTACACATTGTGTTGAGAATTTCATGGCACTCAATATTAAGTTTGTATTGGGAATAGCATGGCTCTTATTTACATGTAAGTTTCATACCTGCTGCATTATTCTCGTTGCTTTTTTAATTAGTGCGTATAAACAAAAAGCTGTTTTGGATTTCGTAATCCTAACCCAATTACCACAAAGAAAGCATGAAAGCATGAGCACACTGATCCATTAGAAATGTGTGTTAATAGGACGTTTGAAAACGAACACACCTCGTGAGATCTGGCGTAACCCAATCTTTATGCATGACACAAACAGGAGCCTTCCACGCTCCATCATATGGCCACTTTTGTTGACTGTCCTTCAGAACCTGACAGAAAACTATGTCAGATAGTAGACGACTAGGAAGGCGCGATTGTCACTCAAGAAGCCCAGATGGTAAACTAATCCACGTGAATGTGGCATTATTCTTCTTGCGGCCAATCTTGTGGTGCGCCTGAAGCAAGAAAGGTGGGCCAGCTGTCAGCCATTCCTTGCGGGATTTCATCCAGGGGCAACACCGCCATTCTCTGGAGCTGCCCTCATAAGCCATACATGTCACCGTCTTGGATGACATAACCTTGTCTCTGTTTGAAGGGCCCTGGGGCGGTAATCGGAGATGGCCAATGTGGCCCAGATTGGCGCTCTCACATCAGTGTTTTGGTTGGCCCCTGTTGGCCATTATGTGCCCGGTTCATTTTTAGCCATGGTCCATCAACGCTGAGTGGCCGTGACAATGGCCGATTCGTGTTTGGTGGGTGCACTTCTGAGGATGGACGGACGAATTGGTCGTTTGTGGCGTTGAGGGCTCGGCGGAGTCGTCTGGCCATTCTCCCGCTTCAATGGCCACTGGTCAATGTGGAGGATGCCAAATGCGCCTTGTAATTAGGATGAGCATTTGGCCAATGCGTTTTCCGTTTCCTCCATTCTCTCCGTCGTGGGTAATTTCTGGGGGAAAATGAGCAAAACTTCAGTTATTGTTGCGTGGCGCACATCTTTGATGCACGCCTCCGAAGCCCAATTCGGAAGCATTTCGGCTTGGACCCAACATGTGATTATCTGTTTCCATTATGGACTGTTGAATAAGGTCTGAACGGCTGAGGTGGCAGACGTAGCAATTGTCTGCCAGACGGTCGGACACAAGAGCTGGCTATCTTTCTGGACCAAATTAATCTTGATCACTGCCAGGCTGCATGACCAATGCCTAAGTTACCATGCACTTTCAAATAATATGTGCAAATTGACAGTTCAGGGTTCATACGCACCTGGAAAGTCAGGGATAGTCAGGGAAGGGCGAGTTAAAAATTTAGAAAAATGGCTATAAAAGCCAAAATTATGGACAAATGAGCTACTTTTGGGCAGTTGTTGTGGAACAATATAAAAGTACAAAACAATACGAATGTAATGGGCCCGAAATCAACGCATTCTGTCAACCACCTTGGCATTTACAGCCAAAATAAACTTTAAAAAGAAATAAAAAATTGGAAAAATTGGCTATAAAAGCCAAACTTGTGGAAAAATGAGCAACCTTTGGGCAATTGTTATAGAGCAATATGAAAGTACAGAACGATACGAATGTTATGGGCTTAAAATCACGTTTTGGTTGGAAATTCAGGGAAAGTGATGTTTGCTGGTAAATCAGTCAGTTTATATAGTCTGTTACACCTTCCTTATTCTGCAATAACCACCTAACACCCTCTTTTTTAACAATAATTTCCATACATGTACTAGCTTTCACCCTCTTGTCCACACTGAAATCACATGGCCCATACCCATTGGTGTAACTGGAATATTTCTCTATGGGGTGCGTGCAAAAAATTCGCGAAAATTACTTTTTATGCAAAATTTTGGCAAGAACCAGTTCACTTTCATGCATTTGTTTTGCAAAGTTTTTCCAAAATCGGTTAATTTTTTCCATTTTTTTGCAAAAAAAATTGCAAATACCAGTTCATTTGTTTGCAAAAAGTTTGCAAATGTTTTTTGCAATCTTTTACACAATCTTTTAGTCAGGGAAATTTCCTTGAGTTGGTCAGGGAAAGTCAGGGAGATGACTTTGTAAATTTGGGTATGAACCCTGCAGTTTGTCTTGGCCGTTGCATTGTTCAGACCTGTGGAAATAAACTATTCGCATGCTAAATTTCTTGTTCCAACGTCTTTGCTTCGTATTAAATGCCGTCTTCCAGTAGTCTTTCGTTTTGACAAGCTTGAAAGCCAACAATGCCTAAATTATTCATATTTTGCGAACTGAGGTATTTCGATGGGTTGGAAGAAATCGATATACTTTTTCACGATTGTTTGGTTGCATTGGGAGCGCACTGCTGTACATGGACTCGAGGTTTCAAATAGTTTGGATAAACAGTTTAAATAAACATTGGGCTTTATATGTGATGGACATGCGATACGAATACTGCTCTAGATCAGCTTATAATTCGACGAGCGTCTTAGACTCAGTCATGTACAATTGTATTTATGGCAGTTTTCAGACCATCACTCGGACATTTATAGCTGTTGCAAAACTTGCATATAGTGCGCTACGGTGCTCCATAAAGAAATAATAAAAAAATCTTCAATATAAGATGAAGTAGTCTGCATGCCTAAACACAATGGCTAACATTTTAAAGTTGGCCGCCATAATAATACGCGTTTAGACGTGAATGCACAGTGTGTTCTTGGAAAATTGCGCTTGCATTGTTGATTGGACATCGATTCCGAGAAACGACTTTCGCATCATCGACATTTCCACTTATAACGATTTTATGTATTTTACGATTAGGTCTAGCCTTATATTTATCATGTAATCAATTCTTAGAACTGCGTCGATGAAAGGAACGCTTTGGATGTCCTTCCATTCATGCTGTGCGTTTGCGTTTGCTGATAATTCAAAGAACTTCAGTCTTTGGTCTTGAACAAAATTACTTTAATAATGTCCAACATGCTATATATGGTTTCTAAAATGAAATACTTCATGCTTTTGGTTCAAGTATTATTTAAATTTTATAGATATTGACATCCAAGTTTTATATACAATAGGTAAAGAGAACTAAGCAGCAATAAACTTGAGTGCAAAATAAAATATAAGGTGTCAGTATTTCTTTATAAGTAAATATTTAGCAATGAAATGGTAACTATTATAGTATTGTTCTTGGTATTGATAATTGGTTAGTAAGGTCGGCCTGTTTAAATACATATAGTTGCATGCAACAATTCCAAGTATTATACCTGATATTAGATACCTGAATTTAGTTTCTATAAATGGTATCATCTATGGCATCTTTTGATGTAATTGTGATGATGTACTAGCTTGTTCCATATATGGCATATTAAACTTTTCCATTCTCCTGGTAGGTTGACCTGCTACCGTGCAAAATACAAAATGTCCCATTGGTTAAAGCCTAGACCTACCGTTATTAAATTTATTCAATTAATTCACATTCATGTTTGGCTATGTGTTGGCACTGTCGCGTCCACCCTATACTTTGTTAACTCCAATGTGAACATCCCGTTCTATGTTTTTTTTGACATGACATTTCTCAGAATTGCCATTGCTTAAAAAATGTCAGCGCATGTATGAAAAAGTAACAAGATGCCGCTATACATTGTATGCTTGTTAAAGAATGTTTTAATGCTTTCTGTGTACTGTATTTTTGAATATAGTGGCTTTTCAAGAAGTGACAAAGGCAGGGCGTGTTGTGATTTTTTTACGGTTTTGAACTCTAAAATTTCACTCCCTCGAATTTTCTAATGGTGGTTCTTGGGCAGATGGACGTATGCAAATCTGGATGGACATGTTCATAATGCGTTGTTTTGGCGTGTTATTTGATGGCTATTTAGGAGTTTTAATGCAGGATTCCAATTTCTTCTTTTGAACTCTGGGAAGTGAATTGGGCGCATTAGGTGATGGTTTGACATCATGTATAGCTATTCAAAAAGATTGGCACTTACAACTATTGGCATACGAGCGTGTATTCAGAATGGTTGGATTGGGTGTGTTTGGAGAAGGGTTCTCTGGACATTTATTCGTACATGAACATGCATTGTGAAGAGGAAATGACACTGTTTGAATTTAAGCATCAAAAGTTCCATAAACAGTTTTTTTTATTACTACAGTGTATATGAAAAGCGAGCCTATATTTGCTCCTATCATGACTGGAATCCGTTTCCAATGATGACCGGAAGCATCGTAGTGTCTTTTGTGACCAATTCTAGACATTTCCAACTGATGTTATGGCCGCTGTTATTTCCCAACGGATATTCACAAATATGCTTCAATGTCTTCTCGTTGTCTTAAACTAATTTGTCAACATTTTGGCCGGGCTGCGCAACTACCAATAAAACAATTCCTCCCATACCAGAGCTAGTGCTTGGACACCATGACGTGTGACTCAAGACGGAAAATATTGGAATTACGTGTCCCCCTGGGACTCATTATATTTTCCTGACCCTCATTCCTGTCAACCGTACACTAAAACGTGGATTTATACTGGGGTCTGCTGGAATGTTATATTTTTTTTTCGTAATAGGCTCTGCCATCCTCTGGCGATATGCCATGATCCAGCAGTGCAGGGGATCGTGTTGGGAAGAACTGCCTAATCAAATCATGCATGAGGAAACCTTTAGGGGAATCCCCACACAACGTTCGTATTATAAAAGGGCGCAAGATGAGTGGTTTTGAGTGGCTTGCAGGATACATGTATACTGTGTGTGCAGGCTGGAGTCAAGAATCCAAGATGGCTACAGTAGCTTATGGTGGATATTTTTACTCCATCTGTCAACAGGCTGTAATGTGATATTTGTTGGTTTTGGTTAGTGTTGAGTGGCATGGATATGCAGTTTGATCATAGTCCTACCCGCAATAAAAAAAGTTAACTACAATGATCACATTTTGAAAAAACTTACCCACCATGTGAAGATTTCCACATTGTACAAAGTCATTACATTATTACGTATTACATGTAGTTTTGATTCCAGTCGTTACAGCCCCGCCTGATGGCACCCTTGTGAACCAAAAACAGTGTAAAAATCTTAAGTTAACTTTAAAAGGTTTTTTCTAAATTCATTTTTTACTTGGGGTGGGACTTTACATGTTCACGCAGTACTGCTTGTCCTCTGACTTTTTATTATAGCAGTATAAAATTGTAAAAAATCTGGAATGAATGAATGGAGTGAATGGAAGCTTAATCTCTTCATCTTCTTATATAAAAATGAAGTGGGTAGTAAAACTTCTACTAATTAAAAGTAAGTATTGACACACTGGTAAAGAAACTCGAGCAATTGCTTGACATTTATTTCAATGGCACGTAAACAAACTCTGCCTTTAATGGGCAGATGCACTTATTTTATGTCAATAAAAGTCGACATTCTCCCTAATTTTATTCATTAAAATTATTATGGTAAAACTTGAAACGACGGGCTATTGCTTTTTATGGAATGAGTGCACTAGGTTTGTTTGCTGACATTAAGTGCATTAAAAATCACCGTTTGTATGATGTAGTGCATGCCTGTTGACGTTTTTGTGATGTGCATTCATCATTGATGCTCCTCATGTTTGAGATTTACCCACTTTTGCCCAACAAATGTGCAATATCTAATTAGTTTCATCGCATTTTTTTTCCTTTTCATCCGTTCCAATTGAATTTATGCATGCGGTAAATTAAACATGCGCCAATTATCTTGTTCTTTTAAGAACTTGCCCGAGCTAGTATGTCTCTTCTTTTTTAATCTCAACCGATTCTTTGTTCGGTCCTGTTTAGTCTGATGCAAATCTGTATTTTATTCATAATTTTTGCTTAATTAATTAAGCTCACTTATCTTTAAGAAGTTCAAGTGTCCTAAGGCTCTGCCACTTTTATTCGGTCATATACGCTTCTACAAACGTTCATGTTCGTTTACATTTTATCATCTCGTGCATATTATATTAACGAATTATGTTTCACCAACATTTATGGGCGCTGTTTTATGAATTTCCTATATGAACCCATGGCCATGTCTAAGTTACTTTGGGGATATTTGAAAAACGACGTCAGTTTTTGCAAAGTGCATTTTACTGAATTATGCATAGAAAAACCAAATATATTCTAGTCTTTGATTGATCTTTTGATTTTTAGGGAACAAAGTGATGTCTTGCGATTTTAGGGACTTTCTCTGGAACTAGCTTGTTTTTGCAAGCTTACAGAATTTTTTTTTCAATGTGTGGACTTGCTTTGATGGCGATTTTCACTTGGGGAGGTAACTCATCAAATAATACAATGTATTCTGCCACAAAAGTGCCTGTTGAATTATGTTGTTGTACATATATTTTTCATGGGCCTGCTAATTAAGTTAATGTTATCTTCTTTGTGGCTCTTTGTTACCTCTTCTCAATTCTGTGTTATGGCCGAACAATATGAAACAAAGTCACGTAGGTTGCATCATTGTCTTACACGCTTTATTCCTTGTGGCAAGTGGGTGTCAGTGACTCCAGATTATCCAAGAAATTTTTCATTAACACCCCCTGCAGTGACCAACTAAGCTTATTAAAATATGTTCAGTCTTTTTTTACTCTTCAACCGCAATAATGCATATACATATTTATTAAAGTTTAATTTGTACCACGTTTTGATTAACAAAAATTATATATGTATAGGGTTCATGACACTTGATGATATCTACTTGTCAGTAGGTTTGGCCTTATAATTGAATTCCCATAACAATTGCTGATTCTTTTACATTTATTAGCTCGTTTATAAATATTCGTTAAGGAGTGAATCTTCACTAAGGGAGTTAGTTTTAGTGGCGTTTCGGTGTGTTTGAGACCAAACGTAATTTTGGCGCACTTTGTGGCCTTTATGGGTTTTGCTATTAACCTCCAGTGCATATTGCACACGCTTTATGTGGCTCGACAAAGTCTGATTTGCATAATCTGATAAGATGGCCTGACCAAGACTTCCTAGCTGCGAAGGAGATGGTTCAAAATTAAAGTTGCGTTTTCCTCTATCGAATGGTTTTATCTGGCGCATATTTGACTTGGATAAGCATTTGAAGATAATGGCTAATTGCGAACTTTTGGCCTTTCATTATCTTTCTGGCTTTCCTTCTGTATTAATAGCTTACACATACATGCTTAACGGTCTTTTAATATTGCCCGCTAGCTGGATATTTGCAATCAAACAAGCAGCCAGCTCAAATTTGAAACGTTATTCCCTCGTAGATTTCTAGGTTTATACATGTATTTGTCTCGTTAAGATGGCATTTTCGGGTATATCTGTAACTACAGGGATGCCCATTGCGAATTGGCCATGGCTCGTTTGGTTAGTCAAGGTAAAGTCGTTAAAACTTTACCGAACCTTCAGCGATCATAAAGTCCTATTCTTATTAGAAAAATTGTGTGTTAAAAAGGGAAAGAATCAGGGATAGCAAAGTTTTGTCAGGCTGTGTTTCAAAAACTTGCTGTTTTGTTGAGAATAACTATTTTATGCTAATAGATTGAAAATTATTGGTAATTGCGTAAGTTTCCCCTCATTAATTTTGTCAGATGAATAGAGCATTTATATTGACAATGAACGTTTCCTATGAATATGAATCGTAAATAGAAAAAAGTCGATGTTGTTTCCACTTTTTTTGCATATTTAATAATTTCATGTTTGCGTCTAATTACTATGTGCATAGAAATTCGATTCTCGATTATGCAATTTATTATTCTCAGTTGTTTATGAGCGAAAATGATGTTTTATTTTGAGCTTTTCATTAATTATTCTCGGCTTTTTCAGAAAATATAATTTTCGCTGTGTACTGCCTTCCTCAAAAAATATTTTTCATAATTTTCCTTCCGATTCCCCGAACACTTGTTGCTGTCATACGAAGTAAACCGTTATCCGAGAGGCTTCTTATGGTCTTCTCAAATAGGGCCTTTCCCTTTGTTGATTTAATTACAGCGCTGGAGCACGTATGGCAGATCTTGGAACTTTATTCGTTTATCTCGAATGATGGAAATGCAACTTCACTTAAATTGGCATTCCATTTCATTCATGTTTTATATGAATTTTCGCGTTTTGGATATGTTTTTCAGTTTGAGATTTATAAAACATTACTTGTCATGTTGCTGCTATAATACTATTACGATTGAGGGTTTTCTATAGGCACCACCTTATCAGACATGTATCTTCCATACCAGACTTTTTGCGTGCTGTATGTACATGCAGGCCTTGTTCAATGGCCGTGTTTTTCATTTTCAAAAGCTTGAGTTTGACATTTGAAGAAACTCTAATCATGCTTCTTTCTGCACCGTATGTTACCAATGCGCCAAACTCCTGAACATCTACAGGTATATGTTACTATGAAGCCAAATTACCCAATTCAATTTAATTCACCCACAGTCAGCACCTGAGATGCCATATGCTAGTGCAAAGTAAGGAAACTTGAAAATAAAACGAAATATGCAGAATGTGCAGGAGAAATGCAGCAAACAAAATTGATAAGTAAAATCAAATTGAATACATCAGCATTACATGCCACACAAGTACAAAAATGCACAAATACTGCAAAAAAGTAAGGAAAAATAAAAGCAAAATGAAATACTGAATATACAGCTGTATATGGAAGTTATTCCAGCATTAGGTAATTCGAAGCATACGCTGTAAACCGTAAAAGTACAAATGCAGTTTTTGTGGGGTACAAATGTACATTTGCACCCCATATACACTGTATCGTATATGTACCCAAAGGGATGAAATGATTTAAATATTTGCACCTCAAGGTACAATGTACCCTAGGAACACATGTCAAGAGTACACATGCGATGAACATATGTACCCATAGGGTGTGTTATACATGTAGTTTCAAAACATTTGTACTTTTTCCGTTTAGAGTGTACGGTCTATGGGTAGTTTGTGTCCATACATAATACAGTACTGTGATGACTGTAAACCGGTATGTGCATGGAACAGTGCATATTCATCCTTGCCCATCGCATGTGAAGGATGCACTCCAGTCAAAAGTTGAGCATCGCGTGTTTCACATGAAAAACATGGCGGCAGTTGTGCAAACACCAATCAAAATGTCACGGTGAGGCTAACCACAAAAATAAACAGCCCCAGGGCGCAACCCACGTGGTACCACCACGTCCTCCATGCGTTCGTGTTCGACTGGCATCACCTTTTCCCCCAAAATTTTGCCCACCTTGAGCCGTACGTGAGTTTCATGGGGAGATGATGAAATGATCGTTAGTTTCATAACTGGGATGAACTCCATGAATATCCGCTTCATCTCTCCCACCTTGGCCTGACCCCCCTCTGCTTTCCCTGCCTTCATTTCATCCAAATTTCACCCTGGCAAGGCAGACGTGCAATTAAGCATGAATTTGAGAGACTCGATGATCATAGCTCAGAAATGCCAACCTGTAATTGGCCCAATCGCCGCTCTTTGCAGGCCTACCAATGGACCTCCAGGCATTATTATCAGCACGCTAAAGCAATCGCCCCATTCGCCCATCAGCGTGAGTAGGACTCCGGTTTTGATGTCTGGATGCCAGATTCACCTATCTCGCCCATTGGACACTATAGGTGTTTGCCTGCCTGTCGAAAATGGGGAGGAAGTGCGAAATCGAGTGGGGTTTTGGTTGGGCATTTTTAATTCGTGTTTGTTGGTTTATCCCCCGTATCACTTGCAGTGTTCTGGGGTGTTGTAAGCCCTTGTTTTCAATTGGCGCATACTTTAGCGCTCTTCAGACACATGCCTGACGCCAAACTATAATTTTCTCGTTGATTTCCTGTTGCCATTTCATTATTTTGGCGTAACGACATCTTTATTTCGCCAGTAATGGATACGTTTTTTGTTTGTTTTTGAAAATCTTTGTTTTTAGGGATCGCTGCAGGCACTGCGTCCCCTGTTGGTCCAATTTTGATTGTATTCTGATACTGTTGTACTGATGTGTTGATGAGCTGGCGTGGATTAGTTTTCATATCACATACTGTGGGAACCGCTTAATGTGATCACGTTAAAACCAGGCTGTTTCGATAGCAATAGCCAAATAAGCCGAATGCATGAAAAAACGAAACTAATACACTGTGCATGTGTAATATGGTCATTTAACACATACATGTATCAAGACGCGTGTGATCCACATGAGCAAATAATTTTTGTACATAGAAAGCATAGAATATTACAACTTGCGATCTCCTCTTTCAAACTCAAATCCGTCTGTTTTCATTGGAATTATCTTATTTTACTAAGGGTCAAGAATATATGTTTGAAAATTATCTATTCTGTAATATTATACCTTTTGAATTTGCATTGAATGATCAAAATAAAGAAGGGTTTCCTCCAACTAGGCATTTGAAAAGGATACCATTAAGCGGAAAGTTGACCACAATAAGCGTTCATTTTACAATGCATTTGTATAAGAGACTCATATTCGTGCTTATAACTTTCCTGAAAATTAAAAGGAACATACATGTATATGTGTGTCGGTCTTTACCTGATCTGCAAGATCCAGTCAATGTTTATATTGGAACTTGAAAGTGGTTGCAGACTTGCTATATTCATGTTTTTCGATGTGGAATTTGAACCCAAGGTTGTCAAATTTATGCATGGAAGAATGTATCGCCACTCAAAATCGTGTGCTTTATTTGCCTGATTTCTCGAGGTGTTTTCTGCTTTGAAGGATGGATGGTGTGATGTTTTCTATCTATGGTTTTAAAAATGGTAGCAAGCTCCAAAAGATGTCGGAATTGCGATTAACCCCCACACATTTTTTGCTGTTGTTGCAGCTAAAAAATGGATCCGTATAAAGTTTGATAGGACTTTTGGAGGGAATGATTAGTGTATTTGAAGACAACAGTAAATGATTGATTGGTCTCTTGATTGACTGCTTTTGAAATGATCGATGGAATTGTCAATAATTTTGCACAAAAACGGCCCTTCAAAGCAGTTTCATCAAGTGAACTGTTCTCTTGGTTTTCACATCCTTAGATTTTTTTGTCGCGGATATTCACCGAAATACTGACACTTCGTTTTGATAAATTTGACACTTGGATTAAAATGTGCTTTTTTTCTCTCGCTTTCTCATTCTGCAAATGAGAATTTTTCTGTCTGAATGCACTTCGAAGCAGCGTTTTTGTTAGTACTTTTTCTTCGTTTCAAAACGTGTCCAATTTTATGGTCAGTCAACGTTTCAAAGCGAAGCCGTCATCCATTTGCATTTGAGCATCACATCACTGATTTTGTATTATAGGTGAAATGGGGCTTCGTCTCTGGTGGCCCTGAGGTGCATTTGAAATCATTTCAAAAAATACTAGTAATTTTAATCGGTTATTTGGTACGTATCTTGTTATTCTGGTTGGAGCTTATCTGCTGGTATACATTATGTAACAATAAGCAATACACCCCTTCTCTTTGCACAAAAAAAGCAAAATTAAAATAGAGTGTGAGGTATAGTTTTTCAAGCTGTTTTGGTCAAAACGTTGAAATTTGTTAATACTCTATAACATTTCACGTAGGCTTATGTGTAACACTGCCTTGATCTTTAGTTTATTTGAAGAGTAGCATACGGATTGTTGTGCTGTAGGAGCCAGCTCATGGCACGACTCGTATAATGCTCGTATTTATTACGACTCTTTTCAGTCCAGGGGGTCAATTCCCGCCCAGTATTCAAATGCAAGGTGAAAATAAGTCAGAAGGGCCAAATCGGCTTTGAAGGGATGAAAATTGGATGCAGAATTCCATTGTGTGGTCTGCCTTTATCGGCTGCTCGCTATCTCTCTCCTGAACTTCCAATTAATTTTGTGTCAAGCCCTTGTAATCCGTATATAATTAGTTGGTCAGCCAGGCAGTTTCGGAGCCAGGAGAAAATTGTATCAAATTAGGAGGCTAGGCAGGTAGGGGGCCAAAAAGATAAACGAAACGAGATATTAGATTGCCCCCAACAGCACCATTGCCACTGTCCTCCTAATTCTACGTTGCGGTTTGCAAAAGTCTGCGCCCTCAACTGTAGTCTTAAAAGTGCATATTTAAACATTGCATACAGAGTGATAAGTACATCAAACATTTTGAATCGGATTACTACAGCAGAAGGTGGAATGGGAAGCTTAAAAAATGAAGAGGATGATAGAATATATATGAAACCAAGATTCCTGTCAACTTTAACAGTTACCAACATAGTTTTAAATGTAATTAGTGAAAATTACGGGATATCCTTTATGTTTATGGGTAACTTACACGCTCGGGGAAATGCTTATTAAAAGATGTCATGAGTTTCTTGTGTACCCACATGCAAGAGAAATGTATTTCAAATGCATTTTGAAATACATTGTAAAATGTATTGCAAATGTATTTTTCAGAAAAAGCTCCATGATAAATGCATTTTTGAATTCATTTACAATCCATTATGAAATACATTTTTGTCTCAATCTACATATGTTATGCATTTATTTTCCATATGGGTATGTTAAAATGATGGTGATATTGCAGTCTTCCAAATTGTAAGACGTTGTATATTGTGAACATCTCGAGTTCATTTTGACCCACTTTGGAAGTCCTTATGTGAGCGGTCTGGAAAAACTGCAATATAATCGAGGATTAAATCGGTTTCATTTTGTGCTTTTACTTTCACCGAAGTCCATTTCCACGATGCCTTTCTTATTGTGGCCAAACTGCTGCAATAACCCCGTGTAATTTCCCGATAAATTCATTTCGAGCGAAGCGTCCCTCGAGAATTCCTGAGACTTCTTTAGAAAAGTCGTGTGGAAATGACTTCATGAGTAGAAACACATGTCCTCCGTTACCTAAAGCCAGCCTGCAGCTTAATAATGACGGAATTGAACTTGCTCGATGCAACGCTCAGTGGCTCAACTAAGCTCTTGAGGGAGGAGGAAATCCAATGAATCGGACCTCAACTATAATCATCTCTGGACACTAGAGAAGCGAGTCTTCAAATTTCCACCATTTTTATATATCTCAGTGATAATAATGTGGAAGAGTTCAGAATTGTAGCCTGCTGTACTGAATAATAAATTTTGAGAGGAAAATGAGAATGCAAGGCCTTGCACCAGGACTGAAGAGAGCAAATGAAAATGAAATATGATGCATGCATTTCTTGAGGTTTCATTAACTTCTGCGCAGTTTTCAATAACATTTCGTGGATTCAGTTCGACGAATATCAGTTTGGCGAACTGGTAGTTTTGCTGTATTTCTGGGATGTTGCTCGATGGTGATCATAAAGCCCTTATCACGTTACAAAAACTGATTTTTGAACACTGATGAGTTCAAAGACTAAAAGTTTTGAGAAAAGTGGAACTAGTTTTATGACCACCCTGCATGTTTTGGTTGCACTTCTAGAATCGAAGTAACGTTAATAAGACCATCTGTACCATTGTCATTTGGGATACTTTTAGATTATTGATTAATACAGTTCATGCATCAACTTTCTCGCGTCAGTCTTCATCTAGCCCTAAGATTATGTAGAACTTCTACGTAGAACACTTGCACTGTGTACATGGGAATAATTACATGTACAAGTTGTATTTCTAAGTATTAGATACCAAGCATCTATCTAAATTCCTATATCGGAACCCGGGCAGCAATTAAATTTGATTACTTTTATGTGTTCAAATATATTACCAACTAACTATGGTAAATTGAAAATTACCTATGAGTACCTTTTATGCGGGATACTGCAGGGAGAGAGAAAAGGATTTTTCGAAATAAAATTCTTACATCCTTTAAGGATGTATACATCTTACAAGTGTAAGTTTTCATTTAAACGTTCCTCCGATTAGGCACACCTTCGTGCATCGTGATGTTGTCGATTTTAAGTGAAAAGAAGATTAAGTTATTTTATTTTTTTGCTCACGGAATCCTGAAACAAGGCACCATCATTTTCATGAGTGAAGAGTCGTTGATCCTGAATCTATGCAAGGGGGATTTTTTTGCTAATTTCGGATAATTGGCATTCTGCTGATCTCCTAACCTGCATGGAATATTTGAGCAGGCTGGTAAATGAAATGATGTGGAAAGCGAAATAACCTCTAAAGTTGTGAGGTTTCACGAATGTAGCGAGATAAATTTTGGCAGTTCCCTTTGGCTGTAGTCGAGGTCTTCGACTCTGGCGTAGCTCACCTGGCCCTTGTGGCTTCCAGTCTTGGCCAATTTCTTTCATCTTTTTTGGGCTGCTGACAACTTGATGATTGCACTCTATAATCAAAAAAGCGAACTTGAAAATGACTAACAAGAAAGGTTAAACATATGACAGGTGTGTTTGTTTTTGGCCCCCTTCGAGTGCCAAAGTCAGCACTCTGCAATTCCCAAATTTCATGCGTGTATACCATCACCTGTGAAGTTGTCGGCTTATTTGGTAATGCAAATGTATTTCGTAAGACTTAAATATAGTGTTTAAGCGTATGCTAATCGCCTTGATTTCCAGACGCGAGCCATGCCCTGTAATGACAACTCACTAGATATGCGTGTGGGTGCTTTTAAGTTGTTTCTGATTGGTCTATACCGCCATAGGCAGTTTTGCTCAATTTTAGAGCCCATTGTCTCGGCAATAATTGATACCAACAATTTTGCTCGGTTTCCATGTCACGAGTAGCAGTAATAACACATTTGGATTGCAATATACTGAAATTGAAAATTAAACTTCGAAACGATCGCCTTACAACGAATGTACTAGATTTGGATGTGTTACATAGTTACACCTATGGTAGAACCACGAAGTGATGGAACTGGGCTGAAAGCGCCGACCAATAGAATCCAATCGCCAGTTTGCGATTGACTAAG
>JAQFYZ010001273.1:0-25382 GCA_034695085.1 Cylindroiulus punctatus | reverse complement strand
TGTTTTAATAAAGGTAGCTCCTGATGAAGGCGTTCAATCGCCGAAACGTCGAGCTGTTTATCAGTTTACTTGGCTGCGTAATTTATTCTATCATTATGTACGTGTAGTTGTACTCTCAATGCAATAATTGCCAATATCTGTCATTAAAGGACAATCATTTTTGGATATTAACGATGTCTCTTCTGTTGCACTTTTGGTTGCAGTTGCAACTAGCATCAGTTTGAAACCAGGATTGCAATCACTTAGCTTCCACTTATCAAAAGATAAATGTCATGGTTGAAAGTTATACTTGTAGAGCATTATAGATCAGATGCAATTTCAGTGATTAGATGGAATGATGTTTGACAAATTAGCCCAATTCGAAAACAACAATTTTTCCAATGAATATGCCATCGCTTTGGATAGATAGGGGGCTTTAAATATGATGAAAGACTGGCATAGTAAGTTATCAAAACGATAACAATGTATGACATAATACTCGAACGTCCCAGTCACAATTTGTGCAAATATTTACATTTCAGTGGACCTTTAGCATGTTTCAATGTCCAAAACCAGCCCACCAAGTGATAAGTCCCTTGTTATGTTAGGGGAAACGGCATCATTTCTGAGCAAATGTTGAAATTAAGAGGCTAGTCGCGTTTCCAGGCCCTTGTTTATGTTTGTAAAAGTCAAACAAGCATGACGAGCATCACTACCTGACCCAATGCAGACACAAAACACAAAAGGGTCTGCAATTGGCAGCAAGAAGAAGAAGACGAAAGGTTTTTCAACGCCAGTTTGCAATCCCCGAAGAATCGTGTAACAGTAAATTTAATAAAACAGACTTTAGTGACGTCTATTAAATGCTCAATGCATTTTTCGACTAGCTGGGAGCCCATGGAGAGGCGAATGGGTCTCTATCTGAAATAGACATGGCACGGACCATTGAGCAAATCAAGCAGCTGGCACGGCTTGCCCATGGGCGTTTCATATATTTCTACATTGTTCACTGGCAGCCTTTTACATTATGTAATAGGAAGAAAAAGTGAAAAGCTATCCAATTTTATTTGAAACGCTGGGCCGCAATTGAAGTACACAGTAACTGTCAGAAAACGCGAGTGAACACTGCTTCCAACAGAACTGGTCGTACATCAAGGGCTTCTTGGATTGGAAAGGAAAAAAAAACGACTGATGGTAAAAAACCTCGTTTTGCAACTGACAAAAATGCAAAGAGTCGTGGAAGTACAGGGTGTGTCAAAGCGGACACCTGAGTGGTTGCGGCGGTTTCAATAAATCATCGTGAGTTTGCAATCCAGCATATGACAACAGTTAATGACCAGATACGTGGACAAACTCTCGAAGTTTATGTATACATAATCGAGTTCGTGATATGCATGACCCCGGCGATGCTGCATTGAATTGAATCGAATCTAGTCTTTCTCACGTAATGAACAGCAATTTCACGAATTTTTTACTTCGAGACTATTAGAGATATGATCGTCAAGTTTGGTGCAATCAAACGAGCGTCTGTCGAAGTTTTATTCGAAATTTTATAGCGGTGAAATTCCCCCGCTATCCGCCGCTAGAGGGCGTCGAGTCGAAATTGGCATCTTTCAACTCAGCGCCCTCTAGCGGCGACATTTCACCGCAGGAAAATTACAAGCAGGACTCTGAAAGATGCTCGTTTGACGCCACTACACTCGATTCCCATAACCCTGACAGTACGGCCGCAAAAAATTCACGAACCCATTGGAGCTGGCAGACACCCTGTACAAATACAGTTCCACCGAAGAGTAAATTGCGAGAGTGGAAATTTGAAACAATACTGTAGTTATAGAAAGTCGGTCATGTGAATCCAATTCTGCTGCCTAACTCGAATTTCAGCCCTGAGGTAATGAGATCATGGGATTTGATTCGCTATTTAATAATGCACGAATTTGAGAGGCATAGATGCATTTGAAAGTTGTAGAGGAGGACGAAATTAGTCCAAAAACGGTAAAGCTTGGAAGCAAAGGTTTCTGCAAAGTTCACTTAAAATTCCTGCTTATACATACCAAGGACACCGTTGCAAAGCTTCGCAGCATAGCATTAAGCTATCCTTTTCAAATTTAATGAATTCAATTCTATTCAATTCAACGCACATACAGTCAGCACCCGAGTGACTAGACAAACCTCGTCCACCTCTACAACTTTCATATTGGAACTAGGCTTCTAATATTTGAGGATTAAAAAATAGGTAATGACATGTCATAACTTCATCCAAAAGTCCATTTGGTTATTGAAGAAGAAAAAGTTGAAGATTTTTAAATCCAGAATTTATTATAGAAGGTTTTCTAGCCCAAATACAACCAGTTTAAGACTAGCCTCATCTTTCTTTACAACTTTCAAATTGGAACAACGCATCTAACATTTGCGGATTAAGAAATAGGTGATGACATGTCATGACATCCTCCAAAAGTCCATTTGGTTATAGAAGATTGGTTGTCATAAAATGCAGCATCAAGAACCCTTTTTTGAAACACCCTGTAGAAAAGGAACAGGAGGAGGATGAGGATGAGGAGGAGTAGGAAGAAGCAAGGTTTTTGGGCAGAATCTCCATTGAGGAGGAAATAGCTGTCTTGCCACTCTTGCTGTCTCCTCGCCGATGAATCAGTATTGATGATATAAGCCAGGAGCGCCTTGCCCACCCCAGGATTCGTTTACATTTAAGTGCCACTCAAACGTATTTGTTCGAACCATTACCTGTGACAAGAGTCAGTGTGGAAGATGGTGGGGGACGAGCAGACACTTGAGGAGGCAGCGTCTGCATCCCCGGCTGACATTACTTATACCGCCGCTAGTCCATCACTCAAGACAGCAACAAGACTTTGGGAAAACAGAGAAAGCACACAAAACGAGATGGCCTGACCAGAAACAGAGTGATTGAAATGGCTGATGGAGGTCATCCCAAGACTTCCTCAAGATGGAAATGCAGAAGACACGTGACACATCCGAAATTGGTCACTTGTCAAGTCATTATGCTGGATTGTCCTTCGTCGATATAGGAGAGTTGGATGAACAAGATTCCTGAAGAACATCCAGAAAATGTCACATGACACTAACCCCTTTCTTACTCCTTAAAGGCACATGTGACGGTTACAGTAGTGACGAAGGGTTCTTTTAACAATGGGAGATACACCACTTTGCATTGAGGAATATGATCACATGCTTACTTGAGAATTATCAGAAGCTGGTTACATGACACTACTTCAAGCACCTTAAGGCATCAAATTTCCCTTTAACAGTAGGAGATATGGAGGATTAGAGGATATATCATGAACACATGACTTAAAATTGAAGTCTAGGAAATGGTCACATGACATACTTCCAGCACATCGATGAATTAATTATCTGAAATTGCGAAAGGATTTAAAATATTGGGAGTTTGCATAATACATTGCAAATGAGCACCAGTACATTCCCATAATAATTTTCGTCAAAGAAAACATTTTCATCTGCAACTCTGCTAGATGACAAGCATGTTTCAAGCATGCACTGAAGACTTGCAAATAAATAGGATCTAAGTGCCAATAGGCATGTTTGTGAGCTGTTGCTGCACGTCATTAAACCAGAAACAATTTAACGAGTTAACAAACATTGAGATAATACACCACAAATTTATCTCATTCATAATAAAGGACATGGAATTGCAGTAATATAAACAAGGTAATTTAAACTTGGTAAAATCTGGTTTTATAGCAGTTTGCATTGCACATATGGAGGATACAACATCATTGATGTGCATTTTTGAGCATGCTTAGGCTTGCTTCATAGATTATGCTGCATGAATGAACTTATTTGTTTTAATTTTGTGGCACTTGAAACCCTTTTCAAATTCAATCATTGTCAAAGCAGGTTTAGTGACTTGTTGCCAATCCATTCAGATACCATATGAAACCTTTCTGATAACATCTAAAAATAAGGAGTTCCCATTGGATTTCAGATTTCAGATTTCAGACTACTCTATTGTAACTTGTAGTTTCTCAGATGTTATATGAATATGTTTTATTGTTCATGGTGACAGGGTGTGGGACCTTCAAGCTTCTTAGCCCTAATGTGCAACACCCACGACTTAGTTTTGTTGCACAATTGGTTAGCAGATGCTGAACACGTTACAAACGCTTGTCACGATGGGAGTTTGGCAGTTGTCTAATGCAGTAATTCTGGTATTGATCACGTAGGAATTTAGGATAACACATGCTTCTGGCTTTCCCAACTAACCCAATAAGCTGGCATTACAGCTTGCAAAATGTGCATGGTCAGAATGGAAGACGATCAAACAGTGCACATTATTAGCAAAATCACAATTTAAGTGAAAACACAACAATAAACATAATACGTTGATGCCCATGACCTTTACATTTAAAGTCTAATTACCTTTGATTTTGTGATGATAATCAACATGCAAGTACACCCCAAAAATGGCATCAATGTCAACTGCTAACGTCCAATGCAGTGTTATAATGTCAAGTGACTTACCTAGAAAAGAAAAGAAAAAATTATGAGCTTTTAAACATAAAATTGGTGCATGACAATGTATGAAGGTTGTGTCAAGCATCATAACTAGACAATAGGGTATTGAAATTGCCAACGTTTACAATAGTTTATCTTAACATAACAGACACTATAATACTGTAGCCTAAATAATGTCTCAGCAAAAATAAGTTGCAAACCTTCCTATAGAGAACGTTAAAATACTAGATTATCAAATTTTCCTAATTTTTTTTGAAAAAAAAACTCCCTATGCCACCATCTACATACCACCCCATTTTTGTACTAAAATTTGAAAACAACAATGTATTTCTTGATGATAATAAACGCACATTTTCAACAGAATGTTTTGCAAAATTGTATGACATTGTTATATAAAAAGTCCAATACGATGGCTTCACGTGACCAATATTTAACAAGATTCCCCAAAAAATCCAATTTTCAATTTCCCTGATGTTTTCAGGTTCAAAAAATGTCCCTAGCCATTAAAAAAGCGAAAATATGACATTTGTCAAAGTAAAAAATGCTGTATTTACAGTTCATTGTTTATAAACATGAGGTGCACACAAATTTCAAAAGGAACCAGCAATGGAGGACATATTTTAATAACAAACTTTAAATTTAGATTAGTTCGTTCAAATTTAACAAGTTCATTATTGTTTTCTTCCACAGAATTGCTTGTTCAATTGATAGTTTGAGTTTCTTGACTTTGTGTTCTTGACTTTGTGTCAAGAAATTTGTTACATTTTCCTGACTTTTATAACATAAATCAATCATCTCTGACTTTTCCTTGATTTTTCCAGGCCTTTCCAACTCCCCTGTTGTTGTTTTTTCAGATTTTCCAGGTCTGAGGAGGGAACCCTGTTTAATGACAATAATTCAACGCCCCTATGAAAACATTGTCATAATTTTGACCAACAAGTGGTTGGTCAACAACTGCTATGATTTCTCCATACATATACATTGTATTTCTTTATACAGAGAACGAAACGTGCAAAGACTTTGAAAAGTTAAGCCAATTGGCTCAGTTCTGAGCAATCAAGAAAGTTAATTCGTTAATTAAAAATGGCAAATTTAGGTCTCATCCTTTTGTCTATGTGCCTAATTGCTCTGTCAATCAACAGTGAGGGTCGTTGCTTGTTGCCACCGAATAATAGATTGGCAAGAGGTCAAGGGTAAGAGAAAAAGGATGGGATAAGCTTAACAGAAATGAGAATCAAACACGAAGATTAGTTTGCACACGCTAGCCTTCAGCAAACATACTCAATGTCGATAACATTCCTAATGAATTTTCATCCAAAATGATGTGGTCACGCAGTGGTCATCAGCAGTTAGTAGATCACTCGTGACTTGCTGCACTTCTGATGTGGTCACTGGTCACTAAAGCAGCCTGCCACTGTGACAGTCTCAAGTGGACACGTGATCTGAATGACCAATTGCACAGAAAATGGCCATAAGTAGATTCTCCCCAGATTAAATTGACAATTTCCATTGGATTTCTATAAATATTTCCGTCGCTGTTCCTTTCACACTTTGCCAATACACTTAGGGGCCATAGAAGACGAATGTCCAAATAATTCCAAGAATGCATAAAATATTGAAGGATTGATAAAATAAGCAAGTTTTAAAACTAATCTGTTTGCGAATATTTGCACTGCCCCTTACATGATCCTAAGGATATTCAGGAAATGGCGAAGTAAACTTGAAAAGAATGCATTGGTAGTCATTTACATTATTGGTCAGATGCCATCGAGACCCATTCAATCCATTATTTCTATTGTAATAATATTTATAAAATATTTGAACGAAAATACGTTGGAAACTTCAATCCATTATTTCTAATGTAATAATATTTAAAAAATATTTGAACGAAAATACGTTGGAAACTTCAATCCATTATTTCCACTTATATGAACCAATAGTCAGGAAACGGTTTCACTTAAATGATTTTTCTTAAGTTGTGGCTCTTACATTTGCCAAATGATATTTAAGAAACGGTTTCACCTAAAATGATTTTTCTTTATTTAACGCAAAATCGCTAAGTAAACTTAAAAAGAATGCATTGGCAGCCATTGAAATTCTTAAGTCATACGCCATCGAGACCCATTCAATCCATTATTTCCAATTCCACATTGAATGTAATAATATTTAACAAATGTTTGAACGAAAATACGTTGGAAACTTAAATCCATTATTTCCACTTACATAAATAATCAGGAAATGTTTCACTTAAATGATTTTTCTTAATTTGTCGCCCTTACATTTGCCTAATGATATTTAAGAAACGGTTTCACTTTAAATGATTTGTATTTATTTAACGCAAAATCGCTAAGTAAACTTGAAAAGAATGCATTGGCCGCCATTGAAATTCTTGGCCAAAAGTCACAGTGACTTCTTACTCATATCATCTTTAATGGAAGCTAATTTTCAGGTTTTTCTTAATTTTCATCAGCATTTCTATAACATTTCGGTAAACAATATAAGTATAAGCTAATGTACACTTTTCGCTTAGCCTGGCTTAATTGAAATGCCAATGAACCCCACAAAATGCATTTAATTAAGGTTACCATGGCTTACAATATTAAACAAACTCGTATAATTAGGCCAGTTCATATTACACATAAATGTACAGTGTGCAAGTACACCCCAGGTTGCACAAATCGACCAGATGACGTCATTTTTATCCTATTTCACATCATATTTTTGGTTTAAAATGTTGCAACAGTGATGTCAAACTAGTAGCATGAAATGACGTCAAATTGTTAAGAAAATATCGACAATCATGAAAATTCACACCAATATTAGCCATGATACATATCAGGTCACTGTTCCTTAAATAAATTAGTTAAAAATTTGTTTGACCATGTTGAATGCTTTGAATACTTGGACATAAATCTGTCCAGGCCCATTTTTTTATATATAAAAAGGTGAGTATATTTGCAAAAAATCGTAATTTGCTTCACAGAATTTCCTCGTTCATTAATGTAAATCATTTCTATAAAAATAAACAAACAATGCAAAAATTGAAAAACGGATTACGCCAATATTCAAAAATGTCTATTTTCGAATCAACGTTGTTATATTTAATTATTTTTGCGAAAAAGTACACAGCATGTTTTACGAGGTCCAGGACAAAAATGACGCCTTTATGGACATGTTTTAAAAATAGTCCATAATTTGAATAAGATGATGTTTTATCTTTGACTTGTTACTTAAAGGGTGCATTCAAGTATTACGTCATCATAAATTCGTAATTTTAAGGCTCCATATCCTTCAACAGGTGTCAGGATTATTTTTTGTGACCCAAATTTTGAAAATGATGACCACTACCCAGACCACTACCTAGAACTCAACCATTCACAAAATATAATTTTTTGGACAGCCTGTAATGGTGTGTTCACCAACTATTCATTACAGAAACATTTCCAGAGGACATAAGCTGAAAATCTCTTCAGCCACGCTTTGATCCCCCACTAATGCCCACTGGTCAGTTCGTTCCAAATGCGTTTTTGTCACAATATGCTCGACTCAGTTTCTTTTTATGTCGCTTATATTGTTGACGGATAAAACGATTCTGGTGGCGACTGGTCAATGGAAATAAATAAGAGAAGAAGCTCACAAAATGTGAAGAGCATACAGGCAAATCGGTTCAAGAAGACCACGCCAGGATATTTATGACACAATGTTTAGCAAAAATGTTCAAAAAATGCATTGCAAGGCTTAGGTGCTGTATACAGGGTGAAGCATTAAACGCGTGAAATGCAAATATTTGTCTGACACATATTTTTTTTTTAAATGCTTGGTTTTCATGCTCAATGTGTATGAGTGTCAGTGGTGCCACCCAGCTATAATGCTAACTGTCCACTAATTTTGGAGTTAATTTTTTTTTCTAAACTTTCTCTAAAGGAAAAAAATATAGAAATTAGAAGAAAATTACGAGCAGAGCTATCTAATTTAGACCAAAATGCTCGGTTTTCATGCTCAATCTGTATGAGTGTCAGTGGTGCAACCCAGCTATAATGCTAACTGTCCACTAATTTTGGAGTTAATTTTTTTTCTTAATTTTCTCTAAAGGAAAATAATTATAGAAAATTAGAAAATTTCGAATAGAGCTCGATCTCTACTTTAGACCAAAATGCTTGGTTTTCATGCTCAATCTGTATGAGTGTCAGTGGTGCAACCCATGCAGCTATAATGATAACTGTCCACAAATTTTGGAGTTAATTTATTTCTTAATTTTCTCTAAAGGAAACAATTATAGAAATTAGAAGAAAATTACGAGTAGAGCTCTCTACTTTAGACCAAAATGCTTGGTTTTCATGCTCAATCTGTATGAGTGTCAGTGGTGCAACCCAGCTATAATGCTAACTGTCCACAAATTTTGGAGTAAATTTATTTCTTAATTTTCTTTAAAGGAAAAAATTATAGAAATTAGAAGAAAATTACGATTAGAGCTCTCTACTTTAGATCAAAATGCTTGGTTTTCATGGTCAATCTGTAAGAGTGTCAGTGGTGTCACCCAGCTTTAATGCTAACTGTCCACTAATTTTGAGTTAATTTTTATCATAATTTTCTCCAAAAAAAAAATTATAGAAAATTTGAAGAAAATAACGAGTAGAGCTCTCTACTTTAGATCAATCATTACGCATCATTACAAAATTAAGAAAATTAAGGTGGAGCTACAGTGTTGCCAGATACTGCTTGAATTTACTGGGGATTTCCTTGCGGCGCTTCTGCCAATAGACATATTTTCCTGCACTTTTCCCCCCTTGGCTGCTCATACTTAAAAAATTAAGAGATTGGCATGTGGGTATAATAGGGTCGGAAAATTAGGAAAGCCAACTTAAGACCAAAATTAAGTCAACAAATTGCAAGTGGACAGGAAGCAAACATGCAAATAATGCAATGGTTGAAATACAAGTGCTGTATGTAATTAATTGAATTTTAAAAAAAACAGATGCAGTAGCCAAATCAATTAAAATGATTACAACTCACAAATCCTCAATTGAAACCAGATAATTTCTTGATGTTGCTCCAAGTTATGGGTCACTACCTGGAAAGTGCAAATCTAACAAGTGGGGTTTGCACTCCTGCCTTGTCATTAAATTTCGCTGAATTTTCGGAAATTCTGACTTCAATATGTAATTTGCATTTCGGGCATTTCAGCCACGCGTAATAAAACGCGAGTCGTAAAGACTAACAAACCTTTCATTAGGGTTCATACAGGCTATATTTTTCTTGATAATTTTTTATCTCGTTATTTTTCTATGTGCACTTTTTTGCCTCCCCTAGAAAATTATTAATAAACCGAACTTTAATGGCCGCAAAACAAAGACAAAAACCTGGTTTGAGGTTTATTTTTTCGTTGAAGATTTTTCTGAAATAAACAGATTAACGCTTCCAGCCCTGCACAATTCTCAGAAAATAAGAAAATTAGAAAAAAAATGGATTTAACATTCTGTCATTTCATAGGTTTTCATTTACAATTTACAGAATACATGTCTCATAGTTTTGTTATTTGATTATTTCATACTTTTGTGTGACTACTTTAGACCAACCATATCGTAGCATTAAAAAAATTTAGAAAATTAGGGCGGAGCTAAGCCAGTGTTGCCAGATACTGCATGCATTTGCTGGGGATTTTCGTTTAGACATCTATTCGTGCAATTTTTTCCCTCTTGGTGGCGCTGATCATATCAAGAAATTTAATAAATTGGCATATGGGTAGTGTCGGAAAATTAGGAAACGAAATTAAGACCAAAATTAAGCCAAAAAATTGGACAGGAAGCCTTCTTAAGCCTAATTTCCCCTTAGTTTTTGCATGATCCATGTTTTTTCCAGGCTGTTATAGACAAGTTTCCTTGAAAATACATGCACCAGCAAAACTTGTGATATAAAATTGTTTATAAATGTTGCAAAATCCTATGCCAAGGCCAAATCTAGCATTAGAGACCCGCTAGCACACCCAGGGCCCCCTCAGATAATTTCGAGGAACCTCCTAACCATGAAATTTTAATACTGGAACCTTAGAAATAAGTATAGGCATTGGAAGAGTCAGAAAATTACACGTTGATTCCTTCAATTGATGGGTGGGGGACGTTAAATTTAATAGACTGGCTCCTATCTGTGTCTGATGTCTACAGTTTTATGCGAAAATATATTTTTTTTTTTAAAAACTAGAGGCTCCCAAGCAGAAAGGTCAAGGGGAATCGTCATTGAAAAACATCATTGGTGGAGCCTCATTGCTGTTTATAAGCTTTATATTAATGTGCAAAAAGTATACACATTTCCATACTGATATCTAACTGTAAATGACTTGGTATGTGTCTCAATCTGAACATTCTTTTTCCTACACTATATGCCATGCAAATCACTTTAAAATGTTTCGATTCAGTATGACATAAGAAATGGGCTCTATTCACATTTTGAAATATTTTATCGAAATTTCATTTAAGAGCCAAAAACTTTTTACTTAATGAAGCCGTTTACTTATGGGGCATACTAAATGCATGTTACCAAAAAAAATTATTTTATTTGTTAATATTTTTCTAATTTTTTCATTGTATCGAAAATACAACTAAAATCAATATAAAAAACTTCATGGCCATTATTTCCGCCAACTTGTTTCGAAAACAAATTACGTATTCGTGATAAAATTAAGTATTTTAAACAATTTCTAGCAGAAATAATGAGGGTTAAGTGCATTTTCGTGGAAATGTACACCGAAGTCAAATGCTTCAAACGTTTGTTAAAAGTGTATTAATAAATAGCAATGATAATGGGAATATTTTGTAACATGATAGAGAAAATACACGTTGTAGAATGGAAGTTTTGTCATAAAAATGTGCACCGAGGTAATACAAATACACAAATACAAATGGTAATACAAACATTCTAATAAATATCATTAATAAAGGGAAAGTCAAATAGGAGATTTTTGTAAATATTGGAAGAGACTACTGAGTTAAAATGTTATCAGTATTCATTTTTACAAAATTTACATTTCATATAATTTTTACATAAAATTCAATTCAAAAAATGATTTTTTTTTAAATTTACTGTTTCCTCAGTGTACTTTCTCGAAAATGTCTTTTCAGATATTATTAACATCGAGTACACCCAATTGCTTTGCACTGGATGATGCAATTAACATGTTGACCCGAGTGCTTCACAGATGGCGCTGTGATTTTCCAATTGGGTTCAATTTCCTGACATCCCTAGAAACCACTGCTTATTTTCGGGTCAAAAGCACCTTTTTCAGGCCTTGGAGTTTCGAGGTGCTTCCCAAAAAGCCAGGGAATCATGAATAGTTATTAGAAAATTCCATTGAAATACTAAGTATAGGTGACTGTGAAAGCGAGGGAAAAAATAGATAACAGAAAAAAAGCAAAAAATTCAAGGGGGTGGCAAAAAAGCTCCAGAAATGCCAAGGTGAGTTGGGTGCCAGAGAAAACAATGCAAGCTGAGTATTTTCCGAAAATGGATTTCGTGCTTCTTCCATGAATGATAATACAGGCCAGAAAATTACATAGCAGATGCATAGATAAATGCAGGCACAGTGAAGCAGCTTCGAAACACGTGTAATTATGGCGGCCCAGCAAATTACACACCGAAATGCATTTGTGCAATTGTGGCAACATGTGCTGACTCAGAGCAAAAAAATGGCCGTCGAAAAAAGGTTGAATAACCTAAAATGACACTTTTACCCACTGCTCAGGGGGTGGTCATTAGGCTGGATGATGTCAGAGTGGCTGCACGTGACGTGTCAAGGACGTCAAGGGGGGTGAGGGGGTGAGGGGGGTGAGGGGGGGGGTGACCACTTGTCCATCTGCCCAGTGTCTTCTTGACGTGTTCATTTGGGGGATCCCCAATGAAACTAATGCTAAAAATGCATGCAAACGTGCAATTTTTTGGCTCAATTTTGGCTTAATTTCATCATTTCATAATTCCCGACCCTAAACACATGCAATCTCTTAATTTTTCAGCAGCGCCATCAAGTGGGTGAAAGTGCAGGAAACGTCTACTGGCAAAAGCACCGTAGAAATAATGAAAAATTGGGTACTACAATTTTGCGACTTTTGGGGGCCCCTGTAATCGGCTTTGTTTTTTTTGGTCGATATCAAATTAAATCCAATCTGTGCCCAATATCAACTTATACTGGCAATTTACTCTTAATATCTGCCCAATTTTGGACTAAAGAAAAAATTTACAAAAAAAATTTGTCCGAAATTAAGAACAAATTGAATGTGTGCAGGCATGTCCACTTGTATTTTTTGTCTAATTTTGGAGTTAACTGTTTTTTTAATTTTCTCTTAAAACAAGAAATTATAGAAAATTAGAGAAGCAGATGAGCAGTGCCATCAAGTGGGCGGAAAGTACAGGAAAAGTTGTCTATTGACAAAAGCGCCGTAGAGATAATGGAAAATTGGGTGCTACAATCAGGCGACTTTTGGGGGGCCCTGTAATCGGCCTTGTTTTTTGTTTTGGCCGATATCAAATTAAATCCAATCTGTGCCCAATATCAACTTATACTGGCAATTTACTCTTAATATCTGCCCAATTTTGGACTTAAAAAAAAATTACAAAAATTTTTTGTCCGAAATTAAGAAAAAATTGAATGTGTGCAGGCACCTTAACTGTTACCTCTCCACTTGTATTTTTTGTCTAATTTTAGAGTTAACTTTTTCTTAATTTTCTCTCTGGCAAGAAATTATAGAAAATTAGAAGAAAATTACGAGTTAGAGCTCTGCTCTACTTTAGACCAGTCATATGGCAGCATTAAAAAATTACGAAAATTAGGGCGGAGCTACATCCAGTGTTGCCAGATACCGCATGAAGTTACTGGGGATTTTCCGGCCAATGTGATGGCAATATTTGAACGTTCCCTACCACCTATTTCATTGGTGTAACTCGTGTCAATGATTTTCATGACACCCTGTACACTGGACAAGGATGTCCCCCATAATTTATTGATGAGCAAAGACAAAAAGCTGCGAAACTTCAAGCAGTAATTTAATTTTCTGATTTTCCTAGTCTCTTTGCGTCCAAGTGTCCATGGGGAGGCATCGCTGACCCCTGACCCCTGACCCCAGCTGGATATCATGTGTCCAGCACAGGTGTGAGCACGTCTGCAAATTGGACACGGACCCAACAAATGTCCCCATTGATATGTCGATATTGGTGGGAGAGAAATGGCCGAAAGTTCAAGGGTCAAACTTGGAGGACGCCAAACGAGGAAGGAAGTAGCGTGACTGGAACGAATCAACTGTCTGCCAACTAGACACTAAAACGCTGGCAGGGGCCTACAAAAACGTCCTTTGAACAAGCTGTGTAAAAAGGGCATGTATGTACATGTACATACAAATTCTATTGTGTGCCCCAAACAATGTGCCAAAAAAAATCAAAATTGGACATCTGGGTCAGATGCCATAAAAATGAGAAGTGATGAGTTGATGAAGCTGAGGGATGGCTGTGAGGAGTTGAGGTTGAGGTGAAGTAAATTGATGTAACATTTTAAGTTTCATGACAAAGTTTCATGTCCCATTTTCAAGTTCCTAACTAAGTAGCATTTCACTGTGCATGACAAGGTTTCAGGACGTTCCTAACCAAGTATCATTTCTCGTGCATTACGAGGTGCCACGAAATTCCTAACCAAGTAACGGTTTATTTCTCATAACGAGGTTTCAGGAAATTCCTAACCAAGTATCCTTCCATTTCCCACATTTTCCATGTTTAGTTTCAAGAAGTTACTAACGACGTATCATTCCAATTATCATGACTCGGTTTTAAGAACTTCCTAACCAAGTATCATTTCATTTTATTTCTCATGCATGAAGAGGTGTCACGAAATTCCTAACCAAGTAACGGTTTATTTCTCATAACGAGGTTTAAAGAAGTTCCTAACCAAGTATCATTCCCATTATATAATGACGAGGTTACAAGAAGTTCCTAACCACGTATCATTCCACTTCTCAGGATAAGGTTTCAGGAAATTCCTAACCAAGTATCATTCCATTTCCCACATTTCCCATGGTGAGTTTCAAGAACTTCCTAACCACGTATCATTCCAATGGTCATGCCGAGGTTTCAAGATCCTAACCAAGTATTTTATTTCGCATGACGAGTTTCAAGAACTTCCTAACCAAGTATCATTCCATTTCTCATACATGACGAGGCGTCAAGAAATTCCTAACCATGTTTTATTTTATTTCGCATGGCGAGTTTCAAGAAGTTCCTAACCAAGTATCAGTCCATTTTTCATGAAGAGGTTTCAGAAATCTCCTAACTTAGTATCATTTCATTTCTCATGCATGAAGAGGTGTCAAGAAATTCCTAACCAAGTAACGGTTCATTTTTCATAACGAGGTTTCAAGAAGTTCCTAACCACGTATCATTCCACTTCTCAGGATAAGGTTTCAGGAAATTCCTAACCAAGTGTCATTCCATTTCCCACATTTCCCATGGTGAGTTTCAAGAACTTCCTAACCACGTATCATTCCAATGGTCATGCCGGGTTTTCAAGATCCTAACCAAGTATCATTACACCTCTCATGAAGAGGTTTCAAGTTCCTAACCTAGTATCATTTCATTTCTCATGCATGAAGAGGTGTCAAGAAATTCCTAACCAAGCAACGGTTATTTTTTCATAACGAGGTTTAAAGAAGTTCCTAACCAAGTATCATTCCATTTCTCATGACGAGGAAACCTCAACTCATCACAGCTACCCCTCAGATTCGTCAACTCTTCCCAATCTTGTTTAAACTAGGACCCTGAACCTATTGCCATACTTAGGCTAAGTCTAAAACTGCCCATATACATGTATAGCTAAATTTGGTCAAAAAATAAGACGTCATAAATCTCAAATGTGCATCCACTGGTGAGGAAAAATGTAAAAAAAGTGGCGCCCTCTAACTTATACAGTTGTTTCATACATAGGCAATTTAACAGCATTCTCGGAATGGACATTTCACTTAACGTTACGTTTTCAAAGAAAGCGTATTTCATACGTCTATGCCTAATCTGTTATCGAAATTGTTTATTTAAAAAAAATCTGGCATATCAAAAGAATAAAACGTTATTTTAGAATCCGCAAATGTATGACGTCTTTGATGTTTTCCCAGGAACCCAATATATTGAATTTTTACGTCTGAGAAGGAAATTGCATATAAAAATATCGGCGGTATTGCTTCTATATGAAATATTTTACCCTTATAGCTCTAAGTCTCCGCATAATGCCTTTAGATGAACTTGCATCGAAAACGAAAGAAATGCGGAATCCAATTTAGCAAAATTTATCAAAAAAAAAAATTGCAGCTTTCAAATATCTGGGGCTTATTTTAAGACTTCATTACACGAGATAGGGCGGCGTAGGAGTTTAGTCTGGCGATATACAAAACAAGCTAAATTCAGGCATCATAATAACGTTATTGATTAAACTGAGAACTGCTTTTGAGTAACCGAAAACCAGAATAAATTTCATATGAAATTGAGCATGAATGCGAAGAAACCCATGCTGCAATTCGCAATTAATGTACAGATATGACTTGTTGAGATTTCAAAATATTCAAGATTAAAGAAAAGTTACTTTATTAATTACTGAAAATATATAGGCCAATAATTCAAAACGTAGCACAATAACATACTAGGATGAATTAAAAATAAAAACACTCAACTCAGTTTTGATTATGAACATAATATGAACATCACTTGATGATTATCAATATTTACATCATGATTACTTGAAGATCACCTATTTTATTATTCGATGATGATCATTATTGACTTGATCACGTGCTGATGATCAATGATCAACTTGCATTGATCATACACTGCATTATGATCACCTGATGATGATCATTATTGACTTGACGATCACCTGATGATCAATGATCAACTTGCATTGATGATACATTGCATTATGATCACCTGATGATCAATGATCAACTTGCACTGATCATACCTTGCATTATGATCACCTGATGATGATCATTATTGACTTGACGATCACCTGATGATCAATGATCAACTTGCATTGATCATATATTGCATTATGATCACCTGATGATCAATGATCAACTTGCATTGATCATACCTTGCATTATGATCACCTGATGAGGATCATTATATCGGTTGATCATGATCATGCTTTGCATTATGATAAATAGATTAGTATCAATATTTGTATTATGGTCACTTGATGATGGTCAATACTTGCATTATGATCATGTCATGATGATGATCATTATTTCTATAATGTGCCTAAATTGATTAGGCACATAATTTTGCACTGGTGGTTATCAAATGATATCCTTTTCCATTATTTTTATATTTTTCCATTATATTTATATGACTTGATGATCAATATTGGCATTATGGTCAATTGATCATTATTTACATTACGATCAATTGATGACCACCAGTTGCATTATGATCATTTGATTATTATGACTGTAATCTGCATTGTGGTAAAGTGATTATGATCAATATAATGTAGGCCTATGCATTTTGAACAACTAATTACGAATTATAATATTATAGATTGGTTACAATATGCATTATAATCAAGCGGAATTTACAGCATTGAGGTTAGAATTTCATTTACTCAAGCAAAGATCATACAAAATGTTAAGTTTAATGTAATTTCAAATGTCCCAGTATATCTTTTTATTCTGGTTAGTTTCAAGCTTTTCTGCATTGGTTTTTTCGATTTTTGCGTCATGTTTATATTTGATGCCTTCATGGGCAACGAAATACGTGGGAAATTGCAAACAAAAAAACAGTCTATTTTAAGTTGTTTTCTCGCATTTTATCTCACACAGCTAAAACCCCCAAAAAATCCTTAGCTACACAGTCGCACTGTCACTTTTTGGCATTACATTACTGATCCGTCCAAGATTGTGTTTTCATCGATACAGTTAGTGAGTGAGGTTTACTATATTTTTAGTAATTAGTTGCCTTACTTTGGCGGCGGCTTTTTTCCTCTGTGAAAGTGCCAATTAGACAGGAGCTGCATTTAGTACTTGGCTAATTATAGTTTCTCACTGGTCCTCTGGTCTCTGATCCCCCAAAAATTCAGGAAGCAAAGAACTCTTGATTAGTGTAACCAGAGATGAAACTTAATCTTTAGCTTGCATTGCAACGGTTGGTGCAATTTCATTGAAAGAAAAACCAAGAAATTCCAGTACAGAAAACTAAGAACAACACTATGGACTGAAAGTAAGTGACAGGTTTCCTTATTAAATTATATTTTCAACTTCCCTGACTTTTCCAGATTTAAAAAAAATTCCCTGACCATTAAAAATGCGAAAATATGACATGCCAATGTAAAAATGCTGTACAAGTTTAATAAAGACCCAGCAATACAGCACACATTTTAATAAAAAAAAACTTCAAATTCAGAATTTCCTTATTAACCTGTTCCACAGAATTCCTTCTTGTGTAATTGATAGCTTGAGATTCCTGACTATTGTATCAAGAGATTTGTCAAATTTCTTTGATTTCTCCCTGATTTTTCCAGACCTTTCCTAATTCCCTGACTTTTCCAGGTTTTCCAGGTCTGAGTGAATCCTAGGTAAGTAAAGTTATCAAGATATCATGTATTTAAGAATCATTAAATGCCCAACGAAACATTGGAATGTTTCGATATTTGTAGCAATATTTGGTCACAAATTATGAATTTCAGTCACAAATTATGAATCTCAGTCAAAAAATATGAATTTCTGTCCCAAATAAGTACATTTTCAAAATTGACTGGCACATTTACTTTAGAAAAGTAGTTGACAAATGCTGGATTCAAACTCAATTCAACACCCTACTATCAGCTTGTAATCTGAACATTTATTCTTTAAGAGCATTTTCATTAATATTTCTCCAAATCAATCCACCAATCCCAGTACAACAAAGTACTTTTTTCATTTTTCCAAAAAATTATGACAGCATTTGGTTAATTTATCAGCCCACATACACCAATTTGTTTAATGTCCTTGTTTTGAGATGGTTCTGGTATTCATCACATCAATGTAATGAAAACTGGTCATATTGTTGACCAGACAATGAAGACATTGAAGACATAAGATGTCATCTAAGCAATATCTTGCCATGGATTTCAAAGATTTCACAGCAGACACACCATGTCGGACAGTTATGATCATTTTACTTGTTACAAAACACAACGATACAACTTCAGTAACTGCTAACTTGCAGTTTACTACCAGTTTTTCAGTTGTCAATCAGTTTCCAATCCATTTTTTGCTCGTCTGCTGCAGGGCGGCCATTTTGACAGCCATTTTGACACCATCAATTGGCTGGGAAATGAAAAGCATATCCCCTAGGCGTGATATATATAGGAGAAGAAGATAAGTCTAATCTGGCCACACTTAAACGTAATTTTCCAGGCCCATTTGAAATGGTCATTTGGCAAGGCAGTGCTGGGGGCATCATCAGGATGAAGGAAGTGAATGGCCATTGGACAGTGACCACTTTATTGAGCCAATTTTGGTTGCATGCATTTTCCATGGACTTTTTTGGCATTTATTTCATCAATGTCTCCGAAATGGAACAGGAAGCGCCGAGGCAGCTGACCTCTGACATATCCCTGAAATTCTCACTTGCACACCTGACCCCAGATCAGGCCAGATGTGTCTGGTATCTGACTGTGCAGAGCCTGGCTAATCAGTTTCCAGCAATAGAGAAAAGACACCCCAAAGAGCTTCGTTGGAAATTATATTATCATTTCTGAGCGAGGATATTGCGTGGATGTCTGATTTTTTTACGTAATTCGTATCAAATTAGCGGTGCGGATGCGTTTTGAATCGCATGAAAACCACTAATCAAGACAGCGATCACAGACAATGCGAATGGGCTGGCGTGTTGTGGCCAGATAATGATATTGATGGAAATAATGCCAAAGGAAGCGGATCATCGGAAAACATTTGTGCACAGGCATAACTGGCCAGTGTTGCTTATCATTTCGTAATATCACTATGTGGCCCGATTCGATCAACGCTAATTACGATTGGAAGGCAGGCCTGAGGGAGACTCCGTAGACAGTATGTGACAAAAGTTGGAATGATATGCAATACTGAGCCACATTCCCATTTGGAAAAAATACTGATGGAACTGATAAGAAGTGAAATATTATTCAGTAATGCTTCCTGTCCACTTGTGATTTTTAGCTTAATTTTGGACTTAAGTTGGCCTGAGGGAGACTCCGTAGACAGTACAGTATGTGACAAAAGTTGGAATGATGTGCAATACTGAGCCAGATTCCCATTTGGAAAAAACCCTGATGGAACTGATAAGAAGTGAAATATTATTCAGTAATGCTTCCTGTCCACTTGTGATTTTTAGCTTAATTTTGGATTTAAGTTGGTCTGAGGAAGACTCCGTAGACAGTATGGGATAAAAGTTGGAATGATATGCAATACTGAGCCACATTCGATCAGTATTTTTTTCCAAATGGGAACTGATAAGTAGTACTGAAATCATATTCAGTAATGCTTCCTGTCCACTCGTGATTTTTTAGCTTAATTTTGGACTTAAGTTGGCCTTCCTAATTTTTAGACCCAACCCACGTGCCAACCAATTAATTTTCTTCACTAAGAAATCACTAAGCATCACTAAGAAAGTGCAGGAAAAGATGCCTTTGGGCAAATGCATTCATGCAGTTAATGTAATTCGTGCTGTATCTGGCAACACTGGCTGTAGCTCCATCCTAATTTTCATAATTTAATAATGCTGCGCTATGATTGGTCTAAAGTATAGCAGGGCTCTAATAGTATTTTTTGTCTAATTTTCTATTTCCACTTGTAATTTTTGCCCACGCAAATAGGTAATTTTTCCTCTTATGGAGTGTTTGCCCAAGGTTTACCTCTATAAAAACAAAAACATAAAGTGGGAAGAGAAGGTGTAGAAAAAATTAACTCCAAAATGAGACAAAAATTACAAGTGGACAAGTTAGCATAAAGATCTCGTTGATTTTACATGGGTTGTATGCCAACACAGGATTCGTTAAACAGCTTTTCGCTTTGCAGCCCACTTTCCAGGAGCCCATGAAGGCCGTATAACGAGGTATGGGTGTATTAAGAGTTTATGGACACCCTGTATGTTAACCAGAATGGATCTCGATGATTTTACAAGGGGTTTGTATGCAAACACCCCACATGCAAAAGAAATGTATTTCAAATTCATTTTGAAATACATTGCAAATTGTAAAATGTATTGTAAATGTAGTTTTCAGAGAAGGCTCCATGATAAATGCATTTTAGAATGCATTTACAATCCAGTAGGAAATACATTTATGTCTCAATCTATATATATTTTGAAATGCATAATAAATGCATTTCCTTTCCATATGGGACAGGATTCATTACACAACTTTTCGCTTTGCAGCCCACTTTCCAAGAACCCATGAAGGCCGTATAACGAGGTATGGATGTATTAAGAATGGACAGGATTCGTCATATAGCTTTTCGTTTTACAACCTACTTTCCAGGAACAGATCAAGGCCGTATAACGAGGTATGAGTCTATTAAGAATGCAATCTTCCAATGCAAATGTATTTTTCAGAAAAAGCTCCATGATACATGTAAATGCATTTTAGAATGCATTTACAATCCATTATGAAATACATTTATGTCTCAATCTACATATATTTTGAAATGCATTTCATTTCTATATGGGACAGGATTCGTTATACAGCTTTTCGCTTTGAAGCCCACTTTCCAGTAACCCATGAAGGCCGTATAACGAGGTATGTGTGTATTAAGAGTTTATAGACACCCTGTATGTTAACCAGCCTGTGGTCTAAATTGTCCATCTGGTACCAATGATGCATTGGGCTGTTTCAGAACTTTCAGCCTGTCCAAGGTCCTCAGAAGGACGTTGACCACAAGTGAAGGATACACCACACGGAATCGCTAAGTGGTTTTAAACCACGAAGAATTTGTCAGAAGACAGAAACCGAAGGCCTGGACAGTCACTGAGAAAGTGGCTGTTGTAGGTCCTCACGTCCATCACCTCTGTTCGGATGCCAATGTTTCCTTCGCTAGCTGTGCCCATGGCTACTCCTCATCTACTCCCATTTACCCCCAACTCAATTTTCTTGGGTGAAAAGTCCGAGGAAAAAGAAGGGGAGAGATCGAAATGGAGAAATACGACGGAAAGATGAAATTTCCATTACCGCAAATTGAACGAGACTTTCTGGCGATGACTTTTGGCCAATGTGAAAGGGCTTACACAAGTTACATTGATCAGGGAACAATGGAGTAAGTGAATCAAACGAGAAAAAATCGACAGGCCAGCACGTACGCCTTTGCCATATTGACTCCATGCTGCAAAAAGAGTAGAAAAGAGTAAAAGACTGAGGATACTTTTCTGGGGCTCAAATGAACTGTGGACGAAAAACCACCAGAAGTGCTGGTAACACGACCAGCTGCACAATCCAATATCTGAACGTACTTCATTCGCCTGTTTGGCTGCTGTAAACACTATGGGATGATGGGGTTACACTTGCCCTCAAGTATGATCATGGTCATGGTTAGGGAACACAATTTTTAGCAAGAAATTTGCACAAAAATGTAGATTACGAATGATCAATTTATGCCAACAATTCCATCGAAAGTTAGATATCCAACGAAATCAGTGTAAAAGCTAGTGGAATTAGGGCCCATTGAAAGTGCGTTGTGACTTTGGGGACACCCTGCACAAGGATACCAAATGCAATTTCTCATTTCCTGATCAACATATTAAAATAATTTTTTTGTAAACATTAACAGGGACTCGCGTTTTTTGGGATGTGTTCTTGACAACTTATGGAAATGTATATGATATTAATAAGGGGGCAGCGAACACAATTTTTAGCAAGAAATTTGTACAAAAATGTAGATTACGAATGATCAATTTTGGCCAATAATTCCATCGAATCTCCCACGAAATCAGTGTAATGGTAAAAGCTAGTGGAATTAAGGCCCATTGAAAGTGCGTTGTGACTTTGGGGACACCCTGCACAAAATTACCAAGTGCAATTTCTCCTTTCCTGATCAACATATTAAAATAAATTTTTTGTAAACTTTAACAGGCACTGGCGTTTTTTGGTATGTGCTCTTGACAACTTATGGAAATGTATATGATATTAATAAAAACGATAATTCTATGTTTGACCTCTTATTTGCGATAGATGGCAGCACCTGCCGTCTGAATGGGAATAAGAGATTTACTGTCGTTGGCAAAATAAACTTTTTGTTTGTTAATATATTTTGTTAAATATTTGGTACTTGTCCATTAACGGAACTACATATTATGTTAGGGTAGGTATAAACGCTCAAAAAACCTAACCAAACCTAACCTAACCTAACCTAACCTACCCAAACATAACAGGTAGTTCCGTTAATGGACAAGTACCAAATATTTTGTTTGTTTTATAAGATATTTGGTGTCTTCTGACGCTGTCAATTCATGTTGTTTTAACCCTTTAACCTCTTTAACCTCTTGTGCAGAATAGTTAAAAAAACTGATTGTAAGGTGTTTGCTATATGCTAATAGCAGGCTCATATTTGTTTCGAACTGGTATGTTATCAGTAGATTGGTTGCAACCTCGTGTTGTAAATTGATCACCACCTCAGCTGGATGTGCAACCAATCTGAAATATACAGTGCGTCCAAAAAGTGCATAAAATAAATTGACCCTAAGGTTCCTTGATTGCTAAAAAATGGCGATGATGATAGTACTTGTACATTAGCTACTGTACTAGCTACATTATCAGGCCAGTTGCTGTCAACTAGTAGTTTTTTGGCTAAATTTTGGTCATGTAAGTTGGCTTTCCTAATATTTCGACCCTACCCACAAGCCAATCTCTTAATTTTTATATGAGCAGCGTCGTCAAGGGGAAAGAATTTGCACGAAAACATGTCTATTGGCAAAAGCGCCGTAAGAAAATCCCCAGTTATTTCATACTGTATCTGCAACACTGGCTGCAGCTTCGCCCTAATTTTCATAAGTTTTTTAATGCTGCGTATTAGCCTATTGGCCGATTGGCTAAAGTGAAACAGAACTCCACTCGTAATTTCCTTCTAATTTTCTATAATTTTTTGCCTTACGAGAAAATTAAGAAAAAATTAACTTCAAAATTAGACAAAAATTATGTCTAACAACGTCATTATGTCTACAAGTGGACAGTTAGCATTACTAGTACTTATGCATTGCCACTGACAAATGGCCTTCCCCAATTGCTCGTATGCTAGCAGTGATTGCCTGGCGCTTAGGGGCAGTTAAATAGAAATTAAATGTTTGGTAAGCTTTAACAAATATAAATAAAGATGACAAATTCTGACAGGTACACAAGACGTGTACAATTGCTGCAATACAGTTGAAATAGTTAGATGAGAATTGGAGAATTGTGCAGCAAATGCAATCTGGAAATTGTTTGTGGTTGGACAGAGGACCATTCTGGCACTATTTCTCTTTGGACCTCGATGCAGGAAGTAATAACATAATTTTTTCCTCTGCTAAAGTTATGATGGCCTGTCTCAGTCAGGACACAACAACAGCACCTCTGAAAGCACTTCCATTGTTTCATCCCTGTGAGAATATAGTGCGCCATTATCTCCACCAGGCAGCATTCTCTCTTCTCCATGTTTTTTTTGGGTCCTCCTAAACATCCTGATTACTTTTATTGCCCCTTCAGACGTCGAAAATTTTCCTTTCTCACCGACGTTAATCCTCCAACTGGGTGTCGTAGATGACACTGGATGGACCCATGTTGCTCCGACGACATTGTTCAGCTCAAATGACAAAAATGGCCAAATGGGCTCCCAGGGAAAGGTGGCTTTTTCATTTTTGTTTGCAAGTCCTCGATTTCATCATGGCCTGATTTCATATTCCAGTCATGATGATGGGAAGTTTAAGGTGGCCAAATTACATCTGCTGAAGATGGAAAGATGCAGGGCTGTTTACATGCCAGTGTCATTGGTAACGCCAACAGATATTAAATCTAATTTCCACAGTGGCCCATTATGAAGTTGACAAAAAATTGTCTCTAGCAACCCCAGGTAGCATCCTTTTTTTTGCCCCAAGTAGATGCCATTTTTTCCTCATTTTATTTCAAATTAAGGACAACTTTTAAACCATGTCCACAAAGGACGCCATTTTTGTCCTGCTTTTGAACTTTATTGACCACTCGTAATAGATGTGATCTTATGCCATATAATTCCTCGCAAAATAATAATAATAATAGCAAAATTACAAAATAGATTCGAAACTGGACGTTTTTGAATATGCATGCAATCCGTTTTGAAATTTTGACATTATTTATTGTTATAAAATGGGTTGAGTTGCATTAGTAAACGAGTATATGATGCCAACATTTCCATCATTTTATTTGAAATGAAGGACTACTACTAAAGCATGTTCACAAAGGTCGCCATTTTTGTCCTGCTTTTGAACCTTATGGACCACTCGTAATACATGTGATTTATGCCATATAATTCCTCGCAAAATAATAATAATAATAGCAAAATTGCAAAATAGATTCGAAACTGGACGTTTTTGAATTTTCATGCAATCCGTTTTGGAATTTTGACATTATTTATTGTTATAAAATGGGTTGAGTTGCATTAGTAAACGAGTATATGCTGCGAATATTTCCATCATTTTATTTGAAATGAAGGACTACTACTAAAGCATGTTCACAAAGGACGCCATTTTGTCCTGCTTTTGAACTTTATGGACCACTCGTAATACATGTGATCTTATGCCATATAATTCCTCGCAAAATAATAATAGCAAAATTACAAAATAGACTCGAAACTGGACGTTTTTGAATTTTCATGCAATCCGTTTTGGAATTTTGACATTATTTATTGTTATAAAATGGGTTG
>JAQFYZ010001272.1:0-25389 GCA_034695085.1 Cylindroiulus punctatus | reverse complement strand
AAGCACACTTTTCCTAGCACCAGCGGATTGAACGTTATTTTGAGAGGCCCAGATATCTGGTCCACCCTGTATATACAGTACCCATTGGAGTTGGAGGGTTTGGGGTTGAAACGCCCTCCCCATTGAGTTGGACAAATTGAAAAAAACACAAAAATGTTTAAAGCTACTTGAAAAATTCCTCTCCAAGTGCGACAAAAGTTATAATTTTGGTTAAAATTTTATATTATATTATATAATTTATATTTATAGGGCACCCAAACTTCAAGTGTCCTGTGCTCCCCAAAGTTTTAATCTGGTGCTGAGTAGTATGGAATATATATGTACCATAGTATTAGCATCTTTGTTAATTTGGTTAGCGTTTTTACGCCCCCCCCCTTCCCTTATTGGGTTGAAAAAATTTCAAAAATCCACTAAACTATTTAAAATTTTACGCAAAAAATTGCATTTAGAGTGCCTCAAAACTCATAATCTTGTTTCTCATTTCATTGTTCCCTCTCCCTCACCCCCCGGTGGGCCTGTCGTCCAATCACCACCGAAACCCAACTTTTACGTTACGTACCTGGGGGAGGGGGGGCGCATATGTTCAGCCCTGCCTAGGGCACCAAATGGTCTCGAGCCGGCGCTGACTGGCTGTGTGTAGTCACGTGAAGGATGACGTCATCAGAGCTCGCCATATAATAGTTTTCAAATATTGACAATAAATAGCACACTCTTCACTATGTATTTTGCTTTAGTTTCGGCCTATCATTTGCATTCAAACCTTTACATGCTACCAAATATTCTAAAGTAAAATTATTTTTATAACTTCTAATTATACATGTACATCGGATTCCTCTGCATTTGTAACATAAATTATTTGTATAGCATCTATTGCATTCCGCTTATAGTATTTGTACATCATATTTACATTGTAAACGTTTGCAGCCAATGATTTCATACATTCAAATTCTCAAATTCGAATCAGATTTGACGAAGAGGTCGCCATGGCAGCAAGATGTCAAATGTTGACCCTAAATAGCACACTCTTCACTATGTATTTGCTTTTGTTTCGGCCTATCATTTGCATTCAAACCTTTACATGATACGAAATGTACAAAAATACAATTACTTTTGTAACATCTAATTAACATGTATTTGTAACAATAATTTTTATAACATGTGCTGTAAAATAGCTGAATTGCATTGTATCTATAGCATTTGTACATCATATTTGCAGTGTAACATTTCCTTCAGATTTGATTTTTAATGTTGAATTTTCTTTTTACGAATGTAGCCAATACAGAGGATGGGACCACACTGCGTACGTCTCCTTCTGTGGGCAGCGGATTTTCCCAGGTAGGGCTAAAGGACAATCCCATCAAGGATGTGACCAATGAAGAGGACAGCAAGCTGCACTTGCAGCGCCGCGTAGGATTAATTAGTGGCACTGCCTTAATTGTGGGCACCATGATAGGTGGGTAATCCATTTCTCATCGCTACCATTTGTTGTTTTACTTATCGTTTTGGTTTTGTTTTGTATACTAATTTGCACGGTAAATGTATGGACATGGAAGGAGAGCACCTGAAATGTATAGATACGCTTTGTGCTGCATGATCGCACAACCTGTACCAAAGCCCTATCAAAATATTTGCAAACATATAAAGTATAGTGGTTTTCATCTTAAGGCCCATTGAAAGTGATTTTTTGCGTATGAATTTTGATTATTTTGGACAGGTATGATAATTTCAAATGAAACTAAATGTTTCTATTCAGAGTTTATATTGATGGTAAGTTCCTGCGCCATATAAAATGAAAAAAAACATTTCGTTTTTAGAATTTTTCCAGATAATCTTTATTTTGCCAACGACAATAAATCTCTTATATTCCCATTTAGATGGCAGGTGCTGCCATCTATCGCCCATAAAGCAAAATAAGAGGTCAAACATAGAATTATAAAGTTTTTATTAATATCATATGAATTTCCATAAGTTGTCAAGAGCACATCCCAAAAAACGCAAGTCCCTGTTAATATATGTATACAAAAAGTTATTTTAATATGCTGATCAGGAAAGGAGAAATTGTATTTGGTAATTTTATGCAGGGTGTCCCCAAAGTCATCGCACTTTCAATGGGCCTTTTAGGTGATACCTACGGTGCTGCCACCGGTGTCAAAAGCGCCTTTGACAAGTCTTTTGCAATTTTGATGGGACTTCCGGTTTCGGGTAGTTTGTCACGCTATGCATATAACTGTCTCTCTCTAAGAGAACGTTTTATATCGACTTTTTAGATTTTTATTTTTAAAATCACATATCCTGCACTGGTGATTTGCACGCTCTTTAAATCCGTGAATTTTGCACGAGAGTTTGATCTTGCTTTCTTAAAATCAGATCAAATTGCCCTCCTAGCGGGTCTGGCCGAAGAACTGAGTGCTTTGACGACACCTATTAAGTAATCTAGGTGTTCTAGGTAGCCAATCGCAAATTTTTCATTGAATAACCAGCTTAAGCCTGCGATTGACCGATGCCTAACTTGTTACATCCGTTGCAGGATCCGGCATCTTTGTTTCTCCCAAAGGACTACTGCAGAGGACCGGATCCGTCGGACTCAGCCTCGTCGTGTGGGGTGCCTGCGGAGTCCTGTCCATGTTAGGTGAGGATTAGGTGAAAAATCCGTCATGCCGAATTTTTTATCGGTTTTCCAATGAGATTTGTGAACGTTTATTCAGAGTGGGACAAATGTTAGTCAGTTTTGAAAAATGGCCAAGAAGCAAATGCTTGCCACATTTTTTGTCAATCTCCTGTACGCTAATTGGGGAGAATTTTTGTTGTTGTTATAATGTTTTTCTTATCCACCATGATGGTGGGATTTCTTTAATTTTATTGAACTTGACCCCGACAGTTTGGCATAACAATTTACCAACAATCGTTTTAAAAAATAATGTAAATATGAAATTGCAGATTGCCCGTCAACATTCTTGACGTTTTTGACTTGACTAGTTTTAATACCACATCCCATGATCGCCGTTTCCAATAAAAATGCAGGAATATTGCATTTGCCAATGGAATTAATTATTCATTGTGCTTTAGAATTGAATTTTTAATAATGTTATAAATTACAATAGCACACTGAATTTCACAAATCTGTATTGTAAAAAGTATTGTGAAATGCATTAGTAAAATGCATTTGTTTACATTTAAAAATGCATTTATCGTGGAGCTTTTTCTGAAAAATACATTGTACAATTTGCGATGTATTTCAAAATGCATTTGAAACACATTTCTTTTGCATGTGAGGTAAATTTTCCTGACATTTCATTGTGAGCCAGGATTGCCCTGGATTGCATAGTGAATAATGCAGGTTGCAAATTGCACAAAGTCTCGAATTACTGATATAAAGATTTCATAAATTATTCGACTTGGGACTAATGAATATAGAAAGAGGCGAACAATTTACTGAATTCTTTTAGTTTATCTGCATAATTTCTTTCAAACAACATAATAAAAAAATAAAAAAGTCAGTGGTATAAAACTGGATAATTTCTAATGAACTTAAAATTGCAAGCATTTGCTTATTGGTTATTTAGATAGTTTCTCAAACAAGATGAGGCTACTTCTAAATATGTGTATTTCTGACGTGACCTAGCTTCACGTGACGTTAAGCTCAAACTTGAGTCTTGACTCACACTTACACCTCACGCTTTTTTCTTTTCCTGCTTGCTTCTTCGGTGCTCAGGGGCTCTGGCTTATGCGGAGTTAGGAACTATGATCACCAAAAGCGGTTTGTACCAAAACGCGTTTTTGGAAGTTTGAAAACTAGCATGTTTTCACCATTTTTATAGCGCTCGGATGATGCTCATGTAAAAATGACGAATGAATTTGTCGCGTTTTTCGTTGACAGGGGCCGAATATTCGTATTTTCTGGAAGCTTTTGGTTCCTTGTCTGCCTTTCTCTTTTCTTGGGTGTCCATCTTTATTCTTAAACCTTCCATGTTGGGCATCATTTGTTTGAGTTTCGCCGAATATGTAGTTGAGCCCTTCATTGTCAATTGTGCGCCCCCTGTGTTGGCGGTCAAGTTCATCGGGGCTTTCACCATTGGTAGGTAGTGTTTATTTCCCTCCCCCCCTTCAAGCCCATTTAAAAAAAAAAAGAAAAAAAAATCAAGTGATATCTAAAATTTATCAAATTAATGGTGTGACGACATGTGACGATAATGATGTTTTCTGGATTTGCATTTGAGGTTAGGTTAGATTGGACAAAGAAATAACACACGAAAACATGGAGAAAAAGCAAGCAAAAATTGGATAAAATTGACAGCTATAGAGCAGGTGGCATTCTTGTAAACTAGACTTTTAAGGCCCATTGAAAGTGATTTTTTGCAACAGATATGATAATTTCAAATGAAACTATGTTTAAATTCAAAGTTTATATAGATAGTAAGTTCTGCGCTATATAAAATGAAAAGACATTTCGTTTTTAGAAATTTTCCAGATATTCTTAATTTTGCCAACGACGGTAAATTTCTTATATTCCCATTTAGATGGCAGGTGCTGCCATCTATTGCCCGTAAACAAAATAAGAGGTCAAACATAGAATTATCGCGTTTATTAATATCATATACATTTCCTTAAGCTGTTAAGAGCACATCCCAAAAAACGCAAGCCCCTGTTAATGTTTACAAAAAAATTATTTTCATATGTTGATTAGGAAAGGAGAAATTGTTTTCGGAAATGTCATGCAGGGTGTCCCCAAAGTCGCATGGATCTTTCAATGGGCCTTAAGTTTGAGGTATTCCTGCGCATTATTTTGTGTTAGTTTTCAAAAGAGGAATAGCCAACTGCTTTAAAATTCGAGTTTATTTAAAAAAAGTTGATCCAAGGAAACAATTGATGAATTATAAAAGCCATTTTCTAAATCACATTAGCATTAATAAAAAAAACATTACGCCGATATTCACTCTAAATGTACCTAGGTTAATTTGGATCTTTCAAATTCAGTCCGTATCAAATTCCTGGTAAATTCCACGGTTCTACATTATTTCATAAAAAATTTTGGTGTGACTAATTGTGATGATAGATCTGAGGAGTTGAGTTTTCATGTGTCTTGGTTCTCAAGCTTGAAAACCTCAACTCCTCATAGCTATAACTCATGTTCATCAACTGCATACACTCGCTTTTTAAAAATCTGGCCAAGTTGTGATACTAAAACAATCTCACATTTCATTATAATAAACCACAAGTTTGCATTGCAATCCATGCACTGTTATCATTATGCTTTAAAGTTTTATTTCGAAATTTAGTCATTATTAAGATGAAAGGACGACATTTTTTTTTTTAAAGATATAATGATCCACTTATATCTTGGCTTTCATTAGAAACACAGCATGAGCACTTCTTCATACTTTCGCTTCGTTTTGCACGACATTTGCACTGTTTCACTTTGCACCTACATGGTAATTGTTGTAAGGCCACGTGAAGGGAAGCCATCTTTCATTAGGAGAAAAAATCTCAGTTTAACATGAGCTCGTTTGGTAATTGTTCGACTTCGTTTATTTAAATAACAATAGTTTCAGTTTGCATTTTTTATTTTATTTTTTACACGATGGAATGTAATTAATATTTTCATTTGTTTTAACTGCATGGAACGTAATTTTTTTCCTTGCAGGCGCCCTATGTTATGCCGAACTAGGAACACTTATACCCAAGGTGCTTGTTGAAAACGGTTCACCTTTTTGAAATCCATTCTTGAATTAGTTCTGAAAAATTCTGAATGAAAATATAAATTTTAAAAGGTAAATTAGGAGTTTATATTGATTTCTGCTTTGCAAAATTGTTTGAACAAGATTGTCACAAGAATTGGTTTCGATTACAGGTATTGATTTGAAGACCTTAAATATTTTAGCCAAAAATTATATTTATTTCATGCATCTTGATTTCAGTCTGGAGGGGAATATCAATATTATCGGCACGCCTTTGGCCCGAAATTAAAGCCATTACAGGATATTCCAGCATTTCTGTATAGCTGGACATCAGTGCTGGTCATGAGACCGTCCAGTCTGGCCATTATATCATTAAGCACAGCAGGCGTGTAACCCAAAATTTATAGAGCTTAATTACTGCACTTGCAATGAGAATACGTTTCACCAAAAGTTGTTACAGTTATTCGGTTGAAAATGTGTACAAAATTTGAAATGGTTCAGTTAATTTTCCTTAAGGTTTGCCTCTTCTACTGATTTATACAGTACCTACTTAAAACTTTCAATATCTATCAGTCAATTTTATTGTCCATATTAGCTTGCATTAATTAGCTTGTCCATATAATGCATTAGCAGGATATAAATACAAAATAATAACTAAGTACAAAATTTGTGTACAATGAGTATGTAAAACCAAATAACAAGAAAACAACTTCACAATATAATATTTTGTTATTTTCCTACAAGAACATTTGGATTGAAAAGTTGCTGGTGAGGACAAGTTAGTAAAGTTCAGCTGAAATCCTACTCTGTTATATGATCCACATAGGAGATGTAATCCCAACCTTCTTTTGAGCCTTCATTCTCTCGAATCTTGTAAATTAGTAAAATTTTATCAGGTTATTAATTGGCCCGACATTAAATAACATTAAGTAACATTATTAGCAAATTAAATGCTGTCTGAAGGTTAATTTTCTGAACATGTTTGCTTTTTCCTTCAGAATAATTTATATATAATGTTAAAAAAGTTGTTATAAAAGTTATATAAATTATTTTTAATAACTGATATCTAAGAAATTTAATAAATGCTTTATGAAAGTTAGTTTTTGGGAAAACAAATCTGAAATCAATATACTGCATTTTTGGAAGTAAGGTATTCTCATGGCAGGTACAGTACTTTAGATCTATAAGCTAAACTTATTATTTCGAAATTTGTGCAGAATACGTGGTGAGGCCATTTTTTCCTTCCTGTGAATCGCCTGCATTTGCCCTGAAATTATTGGCAGCTGCAACCATTTGTAAGTGCATGTTTGTTTTGTAACATTTTGATTTAGTATTATTTAAGTTTTTCATTCACTTTTAACTCATTGCTCAGTACTATCCTTTGGTGAGGGGGGAAATGTGGAGCCTATTATAACCCCAACTAATCTTTGTTAGCAATGCTATTAGTAATAACAGCATTGTTAACATAAAATTATATCAACATGATTTTAATATGTTTATGTCTAGCCAAAATTCAAAAGATTAATGATAACTTCGAAAAAGCCACTTAGATAAAAGCCTGCCTTTTCCTAATGTTTAGACAGTTTTAATATTAATGTTTATATTTGGATCAGCCCAGTATCATCTAAAGGATGACTTTGTTGTTACTGAAATGTTTGTAAATGTTTCAAAACGAAAACTGCATTAATTTTTATTCTACCTGCATGAATGTTTGGATGAATTTAATATATGAACCCTCTTGAATGTTAAAATGCATGATAAAAACATTGTCATTAATCAGATTTTATGACGTTGTTAACTACATGCGATGTGTACATGTACTTTTCTGCATTTTTACATTTAATTTCATACCACACTAAGAATTTCTTAACAACAACATATACAACAAGTACAATAACAAAACTATTAAATGTTAAGTCCTTACGCAATGTAAGAGAGGGGACGTTTGTATAATTTTTATTATTTCATTACATTTTCATGACATAATCATTGACCTGAGGATAATTTTGAATTGATACATTATTTTATCAAATTAATGCAAACATTTTGCCCAATGTTTTATAAGACAGCAATAATGATGATGACGTAATATTTGAACGTCCCTTAATTGCTTCTGATTATTAAAACATTGGTCTGTTTCATGATCATAGATTTAAATTTCTCATTTTCTTTATAACTTAATCTTTTGAAATTTGCTATATCTTGTGTATTGACTAGATAAATTATCAGAAACTCGTTATATTGATGAGTTTTTTACCCCTCAAGGGAAAACGCAAATGTTAATTGCTAACCCAACCCACGTCTAGGCTAAGGCTAATTTTTAAAGTTTGCGATAATCTCATCTTGTTGTTAATGTGTCCGATTTTTCAGGTGTCATCACATTTATTAATTGCTACAGCGTTAAAATGGCCACGTCAATACAGAATATTTTTACTGCAGCTAAACTGCTGGCTATTCTTATAATAGTCGTCGGAGGTCTAGTCAAATTAGGAGAAGGTAACATCATTTGGCAATTAGCTATGAATTTTTACCAAATTATTAACCAATTTTCAACTGGCCCCATCAACTGACCGAAAAAAACTTTATTCTCGAGTATCTAATTCGCGTATTTATTTAATTGATGTAACATAATAAGAATAATGGCGAAATATATGGCCCAATACTAATTTAAAATAAAATTTAATTTGTAAAAAGTCACCTATTTTTTTCGCATATTTACTTGCTGAAACATAATGAGAATAATGGCCAAAATTTATAATAGATCAATACAAATCTAAAATAAAATTCATTTATGCAAAAGTGATAATAAAATTGAAAAATTTCTTCCTGGGCAATTTTGTAAATAATTGGTTAATTTCATGTTCGTAATTATCTTGCAGGTAATACCCAGTATCTGGCCAGTGGTTTCGAAGGGTCAACCACATCGTTCGGAGACATTGCCACTGCATTTTACAATGGGCTGTGGGCGTATGATGGCTGGTAGGTGGCGCTGCGGGCATAGATTAGTCAAGTTAGGTTGCCTGAGATGTTGCTGGGATGTTGGGTAAGGATATGAAACAGGACTTAAATGGGATAGTATTTGAACTGTTATAATTATAGTAATGGCATTGACATACATGTACATGTACAGTATGATCATAAGCTTGAAAATCTTGGAATAAAATTTGTAGACTATTCTGTAGGGCGCTACAGTCGCGCCTCAATTGATGAATGTCAGCATGGAAACACATGTTTAAAACGACCACCTGCAATTTTATGCCCCTATTGAAATCTTTGGTTGTTTATTAGTCACTCCAGTGTTGATTGATCAATTACATGCCGGCCTGCATTTTGCCAAATAACGCATTTGGAGATTAAACTACATGTATTTGCAGCACCTGGCCCACCGTACCCAAGTCCTTAACCTCATACTGTCAGCCTTAAAACGTTATTAACAATTTGTCCCCCGATTTGACTTACGGACTTAATGCCCTTTAGTTGGGAAACTTGGGGCTCTATATGCGTGCCCCTTACCCATACATTGCTTTTCTAGTATAAGTTTTGGTTCCTGTGCCATAAAAGACATTGTATGTCCTCAGTATGAGATTTTTATAACCGATATACCTGTAATCATATCATAATTTTCATCTTTGTGTACGATCACGGGATGCCAGGTACGTTTTACCTTTGGGGCGCTTTTCGTGAAGCTGATTGTATTTATTCTCACAAAAGTTTGGAAATGTTATAGCAATATATTAAAACATTGATCTTTTCTTTAGGAACAATCTGAATTACGTTACGGAGGAGATAATCAATCCCTTCGTGTAAGTCACTGTGCTTACTCTGTAATTAACCCCTTAAATAATGACGTATTAACAACACAAGGGTGTTTAATATGTTACAGGAATCTACCCCGCTCTATCATCCTCGGCATCCCACTGGTAACGGTTTGTTACATCCTCGTGAACATCGCCTACTTGACCGTCATGTCGCCAGAGGAGCTGCTGGCGTCTGAAGCTGTGGCTGTGGTAAGAGGAAGTAGAAAATTAGGACTACGACTCAAGACCAGCTTGAAACAGGATGCCACAGTTTAACTTTTTTAAGGGGATTTCTGGTCTCTCATAACCATTGGAGAAGTGGTGACGTTTTGTAGCGTCATCTGCACTGTCAGCCTATCAACAACATGCTAATTACTATGTTAAAAAATAAGGTACAAATTACTAAGTTGACACTTACCTATTTCACATTTGGTCCATTTCTTTTAAACCACAGCCAGTAATTGTCATTTCAACTTTCCCGCGTCGTTTTCGCAATGTTCTTTCCCGAAATGGGCAATGCAGCCGCCATGACACCTTTCGTGGCCTGCGCCCGGTCACCCAGAAGCTGCTTTGTTCATTTCGGAAAGGAGCATCACGAAATTTAAAATAAAAACTGGATGTGGTTCGAAATAAATTGAGCAAATGTGAACCAGGTAAAGGCCAATTAAGCAATTCGTACCTCATTTTTTGAATTTATTATTGAAATAGTTTTCGTTTTTTAGATAGGCTGACACCAGGGATGATGCAGCAAAACGTGAATTCTCCCATGGCAAATCGCCTTAATGTTTTTTTTAGAAGTAGTTATACTTCCTATAATGATGATGGGGTGTTTTATGGGAAATTTCATAAAATGCAATCAAATTCAAAAAAAGTTACAGACTGGCTAACGTTTTCGCTTTTAGCGATCAACGGAAATTGCAGCGCTATCAACGTTTGCTTCTGAAATGTTTCATTTTTTCTGCATTATTCGGTTTCTTTTGATGAATTTTATTGCTCTATGCTCTTCTTGGCACTTCCACACACCCTCTTTCACATATGTTGGGATGAAGCAATGCAAAAAGTAATTTAAAATCATTTTTGCAGACATTTGGTGGTCGAGTTCTCGGGGTACTTTCATGGTGCATTCCATTGTTCGTGGCCTGTTCTACTTTCGGAGCAGCCAACGGCAGCTGTTTCACCGGAGGACGGTAAGAATTAACGTTTAAATCAGGACGAGTCAAAGTGCAGCGCCATCTATGGCGCACGAACGAGAAGGTGCCATTGTTGGATTTTGAATATCAGCATAATCCACAGCACTGCAACTTTATGAAAATATTGCAAATAAATGCTATACTACAGAATAGTCCCCAGCATAGTCACCACAGGTGCTATGAGAAAGTGGGCTGCTCCAATATTTTGTCGACTTGTGGTGATTGTCTTGTGGATGGGCATGGAGTTACGTTTTAGGTTAGGCGCAACTAAACCTATACAACAAGTAATTTTTTTTAAATGGTTAAGGTCACAGCATGTCATTTGGACGAGGTGTCGTTCTTTGTTCTGGGGAAGTTCTGTAGTGTATCCCCAAGAAATTAGGAAAATGAGTATATAGAGATCTGGAAACTTACGTGAGAAGAAAGTTGGATATCGTTATTGTCATATATTGTTAAAGGAGAATATTTTTCAATCTTGTTTCTTAGGCTATGTTACGTGGCAGCTAGAGAAGGCCATCTGGTCGATATTTTGTCCTACGTTAATGCCAAACGTTTCACACCAAGTCCAGCCTTGATTTTTAACGTAAGTTCCAAAGTTCATTCAGTTGCTTTAACAGGCCATGAGGTTCATAAGTTAATGTTCGAAATGTTATTAATGTTGAAATTATTAATGACCTTATGATCCACTTAATTAAAACTTCTTAAAAATGTCTTTTTATATTTTGTGAAAGCCTATTCACATAATCTCTGTGAAATGCATTATTTTTATATGCACCTGAAGATTTGAGGTGTCTATGTTAATTGGCGTTCAAAAATAAAATGTTTGATGCATATTTTCTTCATTGCACATGTAGGCAATCATCGCTCTCATCATGATCATTCCTGGCAACATTGGAAGCCTTATTGACTTCTTCAGTTTCACAGCTTGGATATTCTACGGGGGCGCCATGTTGGCCCTCATCGTCATGAGGTGGACTCAGAAGGATATGCCACGACCGTACAAAGTAAGCTTTTTGATTGCCAATTGCAGTTACACGAGGTGAAATTTCATTTCGTGTAACAAAAAAGAATACTCTTGCAGTAACTGCAGTGCATTACAAAAACAAGTTAAGGCCCATTGAAAGTGATTTTTTGCAATTGAATTATGATAATTTTGGACATATAATTTCAAATGAAACTAAATGTTTTAAATCTAAGTTTATATTGGTAGTAAGTTCCTGCGCTATATAAAATGAAAAGATATTTCGTTCTTAGTTTTTTTCCAGATATTCTTAATTTTGCTAACGACAGTAAATCTCATATTCCCATTCAGATGGCAGGTGCTGCCATCTATCGCCCATAAAGCAAAATAAGAGGTCAAACGTAGAACTATCGTTTTTATTAATATCATATACATTTCTATAAGTTTTTAACAGCGCATGCCAAAAAACGCGAGTCCCTGTTAATGTTAACAAAAAAATTATTTTAATATGTTGATCACGAAAGGAGAAATTATATTTGGTAATTTTATGCAGCGTGTCTCCAAAGTCGCAACGCACTTTCCAGGGGCCTTAAATTAGGTTATGTTTGCAAGTTTTGTTAAGATATTGTTCCATTTTTTTTCCAGGTAAATATCATGATCCCGATAATAGTGCTCATCATATCCATCTACCTGGTCATTGCGCCAATCATAGATAATCCTCAAATGGAATATTTGTACGCTTCACTCTTCATTCTGGCTGGACTCATTTTTTACGTTCCTTTCGTTTATTACAAACTCGAGCTCAAAATTATGAGTAAGAAACTTAAGCGTTCATGGTGGTGGTTCCCCTTGGCTGTCATTTTTTGCTTATTTGAATATTATTTCTCGTTTCAGGGAAAATCACAGTGTTTTTCCAGTTATTATTAGAAGTTGCGCCCACCGATCAGGCCCCTGACTAACAAAAAGCTACGATTTTAGGATTTTCTCAATGCGCCGTGAATTTTATTTTTTATTCATTTTTAATACCGAGAGACGATGCGACTGTTGCCGTGAATTTTCCATAGATCAGCCACAAATTTAATTGATATGGTTTTATTAAACAGATTGTAAAATATGCAAAATAAAATTATTGAACATTTACCAGGATGCTTTGAGACGAAAAGCGAACAAGGCGAGCAAGGATTGAAGTATAAAGATTGAAGAAAACTTAACTGAAAAAAGCTACTGGTTTGAAAACATTTATATTTAAAATCGCCAAATTTGGTGAATAGATTTTCTGATTACAGGTAAAAAATCCCTAAATTGCGAGCTCGATTGGGACCACTGGATAAAACCCAAAAATAAACTTATTGAAGTTGGAAGTTATTCTTCCAGTCAATACTATTCACTTTTTACATGGATGTGCAACACAAGAGAATGCGAGTTTAAAGCTTGACGTCTCAAGGTATGTATTGATAATGCAGTACAGTACAGTGTATTGTATATTATTGCGTTTTTATAGAATTTTAAAGCGAATAAGGAATACATTTGGATAAGCAACATGCTCAACAATGTAAAACCCTCTCCCTATAAATCGATATCTGAAACAGTTTTGGCTATACTATGGTATATTCCATTGGGTTTTCGAGTTTATGACACCCTGTAATCCATTTTGGCCCGAACTGAGCAACCTTTTCTTATATACAGGTAAACACGTATAAACGTGAATAAATACACCCCATTGTAGTGCACAATATACACGATATACAATATATACAATATATAATATTGCTATGTATGTATCAGTATAAATTTCTGTCACTACATTGTAATTGGTGTAAATCATGACGGGCATTAAATTATACATTACATAAATATGCAAATGAAATACAGGTATGAAAAGAATCCTTATTACCTATAGTGCAAGAATATTTTCATAATAAGCCAAGAGCATAAGAGGGGAGAGAATTCCCATGTGTACTGTACGACATTTACATACATGCATAAAATCGGACCTGCATGTATTTATTTCCTGACCTCTACCACTAACAATCCATAATCATCGAATTTATGTGAACACCACCCCTTCAATGCTCGGACGTAATTTGTGCGTGGCCCCTATGTACTAGAATTAGAAATAAAAATAGCCGTTTTATGTTGGAAAATTTAAAATCGTCAAAGCTACATACAGTATGGCTTGACGACATCCAATTTAGAACAATGTTTGGTTGTGTTGATGAAAATTAAAATAATTTATTGCTACGAATTTTACAAGACGTTTAACAGGTAATAGTCGTAAAACCACCCAAATTCAATATTTATTGAGTAGATTAAGCAAAACATATCATTTAACTGTGAGCTTTACAATTCTTAATTAGTACCATAGTGATACTCAAAGAAGTGTAAGTTTCCAGGACACTAGGGTCATGATGATTGGGGTTGTCGATCATTAAATGCCAGCCAAAAGCTTGCTGAGCAACAATGACGACTATATAACACGGCATGTTTTTTCTGCTTACTTAGACTATGCATTGCTTTCGAAGAGAAATTACATGTAATTTGGGCTAACTATGCAGCCATTACCTTTGAAATGTATGCGCCTGATATGAAAACTAACTTAACTACATAAATTGTATTTTACAGAATATTCTGGCCAGGAAAACGTGTATCAAAGTACCTTTTGCTCTACTCCAAACGTGCAACATATACTTATCTTTAAATCCTACTTGTCTAGTATACAAGAATGACACATGTCCTAATTGTCGCAATTGATCCTTTTTATGCATCTGTTATTTTTGTGTGGTTTTGGTTGTTTTTGTGTGTTTTTTTTTTTTGGACCTTACTTCGAGGAGTGTGAGAAGTTGATGAATCTGAGAGATAACTGAGAGAAGCTGAGTTTTTTTATTTTCTAACTCGTGTTTCATGACATACTGCACAAACCTCAACTCCTCATGGCTATTCCTTAGATTCATGAAATCACTAATTTCATTTGTTTATCAAATTGGGACCTGGTGCCTAACCATTATAGCGTTCTGTTAGCCACCCAGTTGTCAGGCAATCACTGCAAGCTAATTGACCCATTAAGAAAAGCCCACATTCCCATAGTGTCTGTGGAGGAGCAGCTAGGACACATGCAGTAGAGCCTTGTTTTTTTCTCTTTTTTAAAACAAAAATTATGCTGAATATTCAATTTTGCAGCTGTTTTTGATAGATTCACAGTTGATAGATTTACAGAGCCGAATTAATTTAACACTTTATAAGGAGTGGCGTCTGAGGGACCCATATGGAAAAGAAATTTGAAATATTTATTTCAAAATATATGTAGATTGAGACAAATGTATTTTATAATGAATTATAAAATGCATTGCAAAATGCATTTGTTGAGCATTTCATAATGCGTTTCGAAATGCATTTCATAATACATTCCATAAATTGCTCATATGGTATTGTGAAATGCATTGTGAAATATAGTTTATAATGTCTTCGGTATATTGTAGATTACACTGGAAAATGTAAACCGTTAACATGACCACATAATTTCTAGATTTAGAATGAAAGATAGTCTTCATCTTTTACTAAAATCCAAAGTACATGTACTCAAGAATTGAATTTGTAATAATGCAATAATTTTAAATTACAATAGCACACGGAATTTTATAAATCAGTATATCTAAATGTATTGTGCAGTGCACTTTTCAATGTATTTTAAAATGCAAAAGTAAAATGCACTTCTGTTTACATTAAAAAATGCATTGATCATGGAGCTTTTTCTGAAAAATATATTTGCAATACATTTTACAATTTTCTTTGAATTTAAAAATGCATTTGAAATACATTTCTTTTGCATGTGGGGAGCTATGCATGCATCAAGAATATTTAGTAAATTGTCAATTTGCAAACGGGCACGTTTAGGACAAGAACAGAAATTAGTTATTTGCAGAAGTTATATTTCCACAAAAATTGTATTTAGCAAATATGTTGCAGCTGTTGTCAAGGTCCTAAAAATCTATCACATCCTGTTTTCAGTAGTCAAAGATGGCCGACACTGGGTGACGTCATATGCACGTGTCATGCACGAGCATAATGTCATACACGCGCCAATTCCAATAAGCAGAATTCTTCGATTTTGAAATTTCCCAGATTTTGGATTTCAAAGCAACATGGCCGCAATCATCGCATTTCCGGACAAGCTTTTCTGCGAAAATTAGAAATTGGACACTGTTGTAAGTACTTAATCATGTTTCCCTATTGACAGAGTTGACTGCAACTCATTGTTCGTGCATCCAGACAGTGTCGAAAGCACAAAACGCTTTTCCATAAAACAAATGTCTGTCTGCTCTCAGCTGTCAGCTGTCAGCTGAGCTTCCAAGGCCGGCTTTGTGATAACCTATGTTGCCTTATGTCGTTTTGCTTCTTTTCTGTTCAGGTATCAGGATGACTATAAAGTACCACTCGAACATCTCTTCCGGTGTCCTCAAAGGCTTTGCCCCCTTGTTGTTCAGGTGGAAAGGGAGCGTTTATAAGTTGGTCTACAGGGAACTTCTGATCTTCATCTTTGCCTACTTAGTCATAAGGATTATCTACAGATATGGGCTCAATGCAGAGCAAAGGATGTATGTATATTGTCTAACGCTAACATGTCGATGGTTGCGTGCACATACATGTATATTTATATTGTATGTTCAATTTTGTTGAAAAATTGACTCACCTATATGTACAAATATGTGCTGGCTCATGGTCGTACCCAAGCTTAGGATCACCACAGTAACTGGTACTGAAGATAAACGCAATTTAAATACATAGCAAATCCGATGGTTAGCATGCACACAAATTGCATGTCCTATTTGTTAATGAAACGGTATGGGCGCAAAAAATGTCCAATTGTTGAATGCATGCATGTGAAACTAATGCTGCAAGTCTGCACATCAACACAAATTATTTAATTTTTAAACAATATATGATAGCAATAATTATCGAAACAGTCAGGGTTGAGCGTGACACGGAAGCGATTCTGAACGACTTGGAAAAGTGGACATACAATATTTGTGCACGCAACCATCGATGTCAAATATGACAAGCCATTTTTGCATGGAGATTTTATGCATGCTAGCAGAATAGAAATAGAAGCAGCATTGCAGAAACGATCTCCATTCTTAAATTTCACTGTTTGTAAACGAATCCAAACTAATTCCAAGATTTGAATTATAAATAAATGTAGTGAGGGAGCGATTTTTTCCTAATGGCGCTTAGGTTAGCAGTGATTGCTATTTCACAAGGGCAGCCAAATTAAGTAATCGTGTTATAAATTACTCGTTGTTTAGCTGATATAGAGTTAGGTTAGGTTGAGTAATTGTTTAGGAATTGGCACGAAAAAACAGAAACGAAAAAAAAAACAAAGCCCTAAAAAAAATTATAAATCCACAAGTAAAAGTTGAGATATACAATGTACATAAGTTCGTAGTTTGTGCACATTTAGAGAATTGTAATTCAGCGTACGGTCTTTTAACAATATCAATTTTTTTAATTACATTTTTTCAGCAATTTCGAGCTCCTTGCTAAGTATTGCGCCAACTACATGGACTTCATACCGTTGTCTTTCGTGTTGGGATTTTATATTGCTATAGTCGTGCAAAGATGGTGGACACAATTTGTCAACATTCCCGGTCCAGACAGGCACGTAATTTTACTTATTTTCTGCAGGCATGTGGCTTGAGTGATACCTAATTTTTCTTGTTTTATAACTTTTCTTATGTCATGATTTGTTCCTCTGTTTTGTTTCCGTTGCATTTTGTTTGCAAAACTATGATGCGTTTCTACAACTTGCAGGTTATTAAATACAATTGGGATGTACGTTGAAGGCACCGACGAACGAAGTCACCTGATACGACGAAATTTGATAAGATACTGGAACCTTTTGTTCCTTTTGTACATGCAGAACATCAGTTCTGCAGTCAAGAAAAGATTCCCATCATTGCAGGACGTAGTAAAAGCTGGTAAAATGTCGTTCAATTTTGATGATACAGTCATTGCAATGTCATGTGATGATGCATGTGGGCACCCACAGGTTACATGACGGAGGAGGAATTTGGTATTTACAAAAGTGTCAATATTACCGCCTCGAAGATTTGGGTTCCAATGATTTGGTTTATTGACTTGTTGAACAAGGCCCGAACGGAAGGGATGGTAAAAAGCGACGTCGCCATCAAGCATATGATCCAAGTAAGAATATTAGATTAAGATGAAGTATGTTTGGATAGTAGGAAAGTTTCATAATTCCAAAACCGCGAAAAACATATTTAGAATTAAGGCCCATTGAAAGTGATTTTTTTAATTGAATTTTGATAAGTTTGGACTGATATGATACTATCAAATGAAACTAAACGTTTGAATTCAAAGTTTATATTGATAGTCAGTTCCTGCGCTATATAAAATGAAAAGACAATTCGTTTTAAGAATTTTTCCAGATATTCTTTATTTTGCCAACGACAGTAAATCTCTTATATTCCCATTCAGATGGCAGCTGCTGCCATCTATCGCTCATAAAGCAAAATAAAGAGGTCAAACATAGAATTATCGTTTTTATTAATATCATATACATTTCCATAAGTTGTCAAGAGCACATCCCAAAAAATGCAAGTCCCTGTCAATGTTAAAAAAAATATTTTCAAATGTTGTTATGAAAGGAGAAATTGTTTCTGGAAATTTTGTGCAGGGTGTCCCCAAAATCACAACGCACTTTCAATGGACATGAAATCCATGGCGTAGCTCAATGTGGATGGTGCACCTTGGGTTTTGCAGATGTTTTGATAAACTAACATTTTAAACAAACGAGCTTATGAATGTAGTTAACTAATCCCATAGTAACTATTGCGCTATAAGCAAATGATATCATATTTTACAATTTTGCACAGGAGTTAAATGATACCAGGTCCAAATTAGGCCTTCTTTGGAGTTACGACTGGGTCTCCCTCCCATTGGTTTATACTCAAGTAGGTAACGTTTGTTATCAAATTCAGCATATTTTATGAATTGAACTTTTTGGGAATTTTTCCATGTGGCTATCTAATCCCACAATAACCTGCCCCTACCTAAACTAGTCAAAAAATTCATTTTTAATTTAGCTGCTCCTTGACGTCAGGCAATCACTGCTAGCCTACAATCTACAGGGTGATCGAAAAGTCACGCTACCCAAGGCAATTCATGTTATGGGTTGCGTAACTTTTCGATCACCCTGTATTAGGAGAAGCCTGACAAGGATACTCTCTTGCTAATAATATGTACATGCAGCTTAACTCATTTAATTTCAAAAGTCGTGCGGGCTCCTACAATTAACAAAAAAACTAACTCTTTATAATCTTTTCTTCCAATCTTACTGAAATTGTACAACTGAAATAAAATAACTTTCTTTTTGAGCAGGGGCCATTTTATAGAAAGCCAATATTTCAAACATCTACAGTCTCACCCTTCGACATTTCACCTTATAACCATGAAAACGATATTTTGGATGTTTGTTTTTTTAAATTGAAAGGTCGTGACCTGGGCCGTGTATTTGTTCTTCATTGCTGCTCTGTTTGGCAGACAGTTTTTGGATCCTGCTAAAAAATATAAAGGGCACGAAATCGACCTTTACGTACCCATTTTCACCGTCATCCAATTCGTGTTTTACATGGGATGGCTAAAGGCAAGTTATACAACGTACGTTTTAAGAGCTTGAAATTGTATTAGTAATAGTTGAACCTAATTTCGTCTTGCTCAAACAGGTTGCGGAAAGTTTATTCAATGCATTTGGAAACGATGACGATGACATCGAACTTAACTGGATCATTGATCGACATTTAATGGTATGTGATGCTACATTTCCACTTGTAATTTTTTGCTTAATTTTGGTCTTAAGTTGGCTTTACTATTGTTCCGACCCTTCCAACGAGTCAATCTCGTAATTGGTTAAGTTTGAGCAGCGCTGCCTATGGGGAAGAAATTGCACGAAAAGATGTTGGCAAAAGCGCCGTAAGAAAATCCCCAGTAATTCATGTAGAATCTGGCAACACTGGCGGCAGCTCTGCCCTATTTTTTAATTCTTTTAATGGTGCGATTTGATTGGTCTAATGTAGTGCCGGGCTCTACTCATAATTTTCTATAATTTTGTACCTTAAGAAAAAATAAACTCAAAAATTAGACAAAAATTAGAAGTGGACAGTTAGCATTAGGGTTCCGGTAAAACAAGCTAAAAAAAATGTTAATCTCAATGCTATCTTCAGCGCAGTATGGAAGTTTAATGAATTCTAAAAAAAAATCCAAAATGCAGGTGTATTTAGCAAAGTCAGCTGCAAAGATATGCCCCTGTAAACGCAAATCAATCATTTTCGCAATAGACAACATATGTTTATAGACAACATATAAACATATATAGACAATGTTCATTCATGCAAACAAAGTTTTGGACATATACTTGTTAAGGCCCATTAAAAGTGATTTTTTGCCATTCAATTTTGATAATTTTGGACAGATATGATAATTTTAAATGAAAGTAAATGTTTTAATTCGAAGTTTATATTGGTAGTAAGTTCTTGCGCTACATAAAATGAAAAGACATTGTTTTTTGAATTTGTCCAGATATTCTTTATTTTGTGTACGACAGTAAATCTCTTATATTCCCATTCAGATGGCAAGTGCTGTCATCTATCGCTTCATAAGAATGTGCAATTTATCTATTCTACTACAAATTTGTCACCATGCATGGACACAAACAACAAAATTAATTGGATATTTCAAAATGTTAATGCAAATGAACAATAAACGTCTTGTCATCTTTAGGTGTCCTACCTCTGGATTGATGAGCTGCAATTTAGATGTCCAACTTCTTTGAGTCCATACCAGCCTGGCACTAATGAGTCTCCAGACAGTGTCATGTCATCTTCCACCCAAGAAGGGTAAGCGCTGAGAGATGGGTTCGGCCATGGAATTCGTGATCTGGAAAGTTTCTCGAAAGTAATGTTTCCTGTCCACTTGTAATTTTTGTATAATTTTGGAGTTAATTTTTTCTTAATTTTCTCTTAAGACAAAAAATTATAGAAAATTAGAAGAAAATTACTGGTATAAACGTAGCTCTGTTAAACTTTAAACGAATCATATCGCAGTATTAATAAAATGAAGAACATTAGGGCGGAGCTACAGCCAGTGTAGCCAGATACTGCATGAATTTACTGGAGATTTTCCGGCGGCGCTTTTGCTAATAGACTTCTTTTCCTGCGCTTTCTTCCCTCTTGGTGGCGCTCATCATACTTGAGAAAATTAAGAGATTGGCATGTGGGTAAGGTGAGAAAACTGGAAAGCCAACTTAAGACCGAAATTAAGCCAAAAAATTCCAAATGGACAGGAAGCATAACAGTGAATCTCGGCCATAGTTTCGCCTTACGAAAAAATACTTTTTGGAACCACATAGTTTTTCGTGTAATTTTTTGTGTTGTGTAACTATTGGCGATCGACTACGATATGTAACGATGTGTAACCATGATATACGCTGACCTTTATTTGCATGCATTGAGGCCAGTACATGTCACAAATGAGAAGCCGAATAACATGTTACAATTTACTTAGGAATTTTTTGGTTTCCAAGCTAAATGATGAAATTGTGTTTTTATATTACATGTAATTTAACTAAGCTCAGATTATGCAGTTTAACTCAAAAATACAAAACCTTAAAAAACATAAAGCGGATAAATTGTGACGACTTTAACAGGTGTCATTCTCACTTGAGTTAGAAAGGTTTGAAGTGTCATAGAAGGGCATATTGTAAAGTATACAGATCTAACATGCGCTGCTAGTGTGTTAATTAGTTATGAGTGTATTAGTTGTTAGTTAATTTAATGTTAGGTTAGTTTGGTTTAGTTTAAGTTATGTTAGGCACAAAAAACATCAAAAAAGCAATAATTTTTGACAGTTTTTACAGGTGTCATTCTGTATAAACGCTTTGACCAAATTATCCAATTTGATACATTATTTATTAATTGTTGTGTATTAAACTGAACAGCTCGCTTATATCGCTGTCATTGTTTTACTGAAGGCATGGAACACCGAAACGATATCAATTGGATTGTTCTTTGATTGATATACAGCAGAATGTTAACATAATCTATTTCCCTAACCAAGTTTAATTATGCTGCAGACCGTCCAACAAGAAACTGACACCACTGTTCGGCAAAGCTGAAGAAAAATCCATACCAAGAATGGTTGGCAACAGTGATGCTCTGCTGACTGAAGATGCCTTGGCCAAACTGAATTATGGAACATGGAGATTCTCAGAGGGTCAAATGGGTGGCATTAAGCAAAGGTCAAGCAAGTTGTCAGCCAAGGAATATTTTTCACGCCCCTGACAGCTAATATGATTCAAATTCCTTAAAGAATCCATGAAGATCCTACTGGTCCAAGAGTAGGGTTCAGTTAATCCACTTATCGTGGATATGGAAAAGTAATAGACACTTAGCGCAGCACCATCAAAGTTTTCAAACGAAAATGTTAACTTACCATATTGTCCTATTTTTGATACGCTGCAAACTTTGGTAAGCGTGTATTGCGCCTAAAGATTTTGCTGAATACTTAGCGCCATCTAGGGTCATTATTTGGCAACTCAAATCAACATGCAAAGTGGCGCTCCCTGTAATCGGCCGTTTTTTTTTCTTTTAATGAGGGTGTCAATTTTATTGAAATAAGTAGCTAATTTGGGATTAAACTAATAGTGTAGGCTCCAGCCTCCACCTAATATGTTTATGATTGTTTTCGGTATTAAAACTGCCTTGAAATTGCTTTTTCGAGGCGTTTTCAATGACCGCGATGGGGATGCGCAATAGAACCCATTGTACCGATAATGTGTCTTTTACGCATCATCCCTCGACACGTGACTGAACATACCCAATGATAGTGAAGAATATGTTTCGTGTCTAATATGAACTTCTCCGTATCATGATCGAATTCGTTCACCAAAGATTGAGTCTACTTTAATTAGTGAGGGAAGCAGACTTTGGTGACGGAATTCTGCAATCGGACGAAATACTTTGACGTATTTCGTTTTTTCATACTTTGGTGGTGCTGCGCTAAGTGTCTAATAGTTTTCATGAATATTTCACTGAAATTCTATTCTTTAGCAAAGGGCCGGAGTTGAAAGACCTCTAAAACGATGATGAAAGCAGAAGTGATTGAGGTATTACACAACAGGACGTTAGTGATCAGATAATGACGAATATTCTCAGACCATGGCGACATATTTGGAAACGTGGACGTCATGAGTTGGTCGATCTGATACATGGAATGTTTGGAAAATTAGCAAGATTTAAAATTAGCCATAATAGTTTAGTAGTTGGCATTGTTGGAATGCGTCCAGTTAATAATGTCGATTTCCTCGTCCAATAATTACATAATGATAACCTAGCACTTGATGACTGCATTAATCAAATTTAAATTATATACAACCCTAATATAAGAATTAAAGAACAAAGACTAAATCTAGTGGATTTACATTATCCTAAGAGCATTAATAAGCTAGCAATAGTGAATGCATGCACATTCGTTGGTAGAGGAGTCCAATTCAATTCAACTCATTATACCCCTATGTCAGTAAGGCTTTTAGCTATTTATATAACAATGTTTGGTTTCATTTGATGAGTTTAAATATTTGAGTCCCATTGAAAGCGATTTTTTACAATTGAATTTTGATAATTTCAAATGAAACTAAGTGTGTTAATTGAAAGTTTATATTGATAGTATGTTCCTGTGTTATATAAGCTTACAATGAAAAGGCATTTCGTTTTTAAAATTTTTCCAGATATTCTTTATTTTGCCAACGACAGTAAATCTCTTATATTCCTATTCAGGTGGCAGGTGCTGCCATCTTTCGCCCATAAAGCAAAATAAGAGGCCAAACATAGAATTATCGTTTTTATTAGTATCATATACATTTTCTTAAGTTGTCAAGAGCACATCCCAAAAAAACGCAAGTACCTGTTAACGTTTACAAAAACATTATTTTAATATGTTGATCAGGAAAGGAGAAATTGTAGTTGGTAATTTTATGCAAGGTGTCCCCAAAGTCACAACGCACTTTCAATGGGCCTTATATAATGATTCTGTTTTAAGAAGATAAAATTGAGAACAAAATTTGACAGATTGAAGAATATAATGGCAACAATAAAAACTTTCTTGCATCCAGCCAAACTGGACGTTAGATGGCGCCAGTTTCTCGTCTGCTGTTTAAATCACATCCAGTTTACAGGTAGTTTTACCGTTCCTTCTTTAGTTTTGCCCTCTTGATTTGCCTACTGCAGTTTAAAAACTCGCTAATCTTATTACATTTTTAATTAAGGCTAATTACGTTAGGTGTCAATGAACCCCCAACAATGGCTGAATTTAGCTTGCAATGCCAATATACATGTATAGGAGCAAGGTTAGCAATCTGGTCAACCTTGTTCAATATTTTAATAATAATATTCAAATAATTCAGTATTGATTTACGAATTGATGGTTTTTCGATGACACTTGTAGCTTTGGGACTAGTTAAACATGTTCGATGATGGGATCGTTGTCATTCGTTTACCATCCCACAATTACCTAACACAAATTCGCCATTTTTCGCTGTGAAAATCAACGGGATTTTGGTGCAAAAATAATACAAATGTCGGTTTCTGGTGACTTCTGGTTCAAACGAGTGCCTGGGACCCACAAAAAGCTGCATTACGGAAATCGGATATGCTACGTTATATCCCCTACTCTTAAATATACACTGAATTATGCATATTTCAGCTACACGTGCCTAGTATGCAAGCCTTAGCTGAAGAATTTTTTCCGTTTTGCTTTTTATGTTTTCTTTGATTTATTTTTCTTTTGAAACCTGAACTAACAAAGAAATGCAATTTCTGATTCAGTGGCTTCAAGGCGATAGCAACCACTGCTAACACACAAACCGTTAAGAGAAGCCCACTTTCCCATTGTGATTCGGCTAAACAGGGCTGCAGCAGGGAATATACTGTAGCATAGTCCAGAAATCACCAGAAGTATACCCTTCTTGAATGCGCATTTTTAAGGCTTTGTTCCTATTAAAATAGCCTTTTTCTAAATTTATCTGCAGGTTTATTTCCCAGTTAATAGGAAAATCACACAAATTCCCAAAATGCTTAAAGAAATCATTAGAAATAGTATCATATATCAAATATGTAATGTTTTCAACTATCGATTTGGGCGTGAAAACGTATATGTAACACGTATATATGTATGTACCAAACTTCATTTTAAACCCATAAAAAATGTGGGATTGCCCTATTATCTAATACATTCTTCCTCAAATTATACTCAATGCTCCAATTTAATGTATGAAGATAAAATTCTTATTAGGTACTATGATACTTGATATGACTAATCGAAAAGCTGTGCGGATCGATCTTGACAGTGTCGTCGAGACCATCTGTGACTATTAAATTTAACGAATAGCACGACTGCAGCACTAACAATTCTCATAGCTGTTCAAGCAATGTGGAAACCAGCGAGAACTTGGTTTACATAGCCATTCGCCTTCAATAATTTGCTGTTGACGTGTATGGAATGATCATGGAGTTGAAGCAATTGTTGTTGATCCTTGTTCAGCAGAATATTTTTGTGGAACTTATAATGTTATTAAATATTTCACTTTTTAAACATTCGATATTGGCACAACCTACATGTATGTTACGGTGGCTCGTAGGAACAATCCTTAAGTTGCGAAAACCCCCAAATATTAAAGTTGGTAGGCCTACTTTTTATGC
>JAQFYZ010001271.1:0-25414 GCA_034695085.1 Cylindroiulus punctatus | reverse complement strand
CTACATTCTCATGATGTTTTAACGTAATGGTCGTTGCAAGAATATGCTCTTCTAATGACATAAAAATGTTTCATGGGTTATTTCCTAATATCAGCTTCGTCAGTTCATATTAGTCTCCAATACGTAATGAAACCACAGTTTATCCAAATAGCTGTATTGATAAGAATATTTATTACCTCCTATTTTTACCGGTGTGCTGCTTGGAATATAACGGCTATTAAAATATTTTCGATTCACGGCATTAAGTCCTCCTGCTTGCACTCCATGAGAACCAAATACTCGAAAAAAGGTTTTCTGCCTTTTACAAATACTTGCCCATGTAACTCTCAACAGTTTTTTTAAAATTATTCTTGCTAATGAAGAAAAGACTAGATGGTCACCCTGTATGATATTGTTGTGGTGCTATTGCTTTCGTTCAATCCTATGATATCTCATGCTTACGCTTTGATGTACATATGCAGCCCTCGGGTGGAATTTTTTAAGAAATTGAATAATCATGAAGCGTAGTGAGCAGACACTCTTGTACCCCAAAAGTGTAACATCTCTTGAGATTAGACCAAACAGCGAAGGAAATCGAATCAAGTTGCATGGCATTCATTTTGAAGTTGCAAAAGCAAGACTTCACATTGATTGCCATTGGAGGGATTTGAATACCTTAAACTCTGGAGACTGAGCAGTGGCCTTTTGTTGACCTTATAAAATATTGAAAAGTTCAGGTTGACTTCACTATTAGTTTGCGGTAAAACGTGCCAGAAGCACGTCAGCCTGTGGTTTAAGACTGTATAGGTTTTTCGTACTAGGAAATTATATTACCTCCTAGCAGGTTTATTTGAAGTGATGCAATGTTTAAGTGTTGACATGTTTTCATTTGACTTTTGCGCGGGTAAGTTTGCGATTCTGCAAATAACATTATCAGTTTCTTATATTTTTTTTTATTAATTTGACTAAAAGATCCGTATCATTTTGCATGGAGTACTCCATATTTGAACATCTTTGTTAAGTATGCTCATACAAATATTCCCATTTGGCTTTGCTTGAGTTTTAGGTTTTGCTGGTTGGTTGTCTGTTAAATTAAAAATTACCAATGTTGGTACACTGTATATTATAAAGATTTAGCAAATTGAACGAATTCCATACGAATTTTGTTAGAAAGTGATTTTTTTACTAATTGATTTTAATGTAAATTGGAGCCAAACTCTGAAAAGGCTTTACCTGATTTATTTTGTATTGATCTTAGTAAACTAACTTTTGGCTGTATTGATTGGTGTTAGTGGGGATTAACTTGGATTTCTTCTAGTCCAACATCTTCTAAGATAACAAATTTGTTGTGTGTCCCTGCTCCAGCACAGACGTGGGTCGTCTTCACAAATAAGAAACTGCATTACTAAGTTAGTTCAGGTTACACAAAAAAATACTTAAAAAAATTGACAAAAAATATAAATGGTTAAATTGCGTGCTAGGACAGGGCCATTCTTGTCTACTCGATAAGTAGGAATGGAATACAAATATGTTGTGCACATTTGGAGCATAGTTAACTACAGCTTATTCCTAACTTTCATTTTTATTCATTAACTAGTAAGTACATTCCGGTTACTACCAGCACCGTGTATGTTTTATGAATTCATTTACAACAAAACCGCATTATAGCTGTCGTCAAGTATTTAATGTTATCACTTTTATACGTTTTGTGGACTGAAGTTCTACCACAAACGGTCAACTTTTTATAGTGCTGTTGGTTGAATATTTATATGGAGGAGTATACACATTTCAAGTTTCGTTTCTCCTTTATTTACGGAAGCCAAACCTACCATGTAATCCTGCATACATCCAGCAGTGAAAAAAAAAATTCGAAGGCTCATAAAAGGTGCCTTGGTTCATTTCCTAATACCTTCATATATTAGCTGTACATTTGGTGGAAAATAGCTCAACGTTATATGGCTATTTGGTAATCGGATTTCCTGGAAACGGGAGCCTGATGACCTCTTTGTGCATCATATTCTATATTTGGGCTTGACCGAATTTCTTCATTAAAACATGGACGTGCGATATAAATGAAAATATCTGACCTCAGAACAAGCTTATGTGGAATAAGCTACCGAGACATGTTGCCTCGACGTTCTTAGCCATGCAAGACCTTTTTGCAACGTTTATTGATTATATCATGGCACGCGTTACCCTTTTTCTGTCATCCAATCTCTTTCCGCAAATCTCTTTCTCGCCTCATATGTGTCCTTATTGGAAATAAGTGAAAAGGGATGAATCGGAGTGGAACCGAAATATCTGAGTCATAATGTTGCAACATGTCAACCCCATTTAGAAGGCTGCGATAATTGATTATTTCTTAAATCGATTCATTGCATAAGTATATGAATTCCGGAGGACACTAATTACCTTAGTTATAAGTATCTGAGATTGCAATTTTTATTTTTCAAATGGGATAACCTATTACTGTATGTTATGCAAATGGTTTTTGATACATTTTCTATTACAAATTTTTAAAAGTTTATTTACATTTTTGATTCCAGTAAATTTTCCGATTTCTTCATCTCATTCGTATGCCCAACGTACGTTTAACAAACTTAGAAAGAAAAATTCTTAGCTTCGTTTATTTCAACACCTTGGGAATGTCGGTAGTCAATTAACCCTACATTTTCACAGCATGCAGACAACTTGATTCATGTTTAGGGTTTAAGCCTATCCATTTGCCGCCTTCGTTTGTAATCCTCAGAGATTGCACGCATACGTAAATAGGGCAAATTTAATCTGCATTTTCAGAACCCCAGGGAAAAATTTGCCACTATTATGACTTCATTTGAGCTGGGTAACTGTCTTTGCAACGTATGTCCTCTCGTTTCTTTGTTCGCTTTCTATCAATTCTGTACTTAACTCTGTTCACCTCCCATTTTAATGTTTTGTTTTTTGTTGGAAATAATCCCGTGTTGTCCTTTGAGATGCAAATTGCTGTGTCATCTGGGCGGAAGACGAGTACCAGTGTGCATCCTTAATGAAGGAAGTACATGTGATGAACATATTTTTTTAAAGAGCTTCATTATATTGAAACGTTATGTCATGTTTATTGCGAGGTTGGAGTTTAATAAGCAATTTTATGAACGTTTGTTGACTGTCTATAAATGCATAAAAAAGGTGGCCTTTCATTGTTTTAATATAAGAAACAAAATATAATGCTTTAGCTTTCATTATGCTGTACCGAAATATGAGCGTATTGTGTATTAAAACTGACTACAGTATAAAACCTACTACAGCGACACTTTAAATAACTATAATATACATGCATATAAAAGTTCAACCGCCAGGTTGGTTATACTTACGTTAGCTCATATTTTCATTTCAAAAATATGTTAAACTGCAGATCATCAACAGGCTCTTAACACTTGTTAACTCGATCAGTATATAGTCATTTTCTAACACTCGTCCAGTACTATAATTTTAGACTTTTGGACAAGTTTGGTTTTCAATTTAACGAATTTTCATGAATGGAGTATATTGCCTTTACATTTCACTCCATTCAGATAAAATTTCATCTTGAGCTACTGACCAAAGTAACAGGGAGCTTCACTGCTTTGTTTCACTGCACACATCAAATGTATTCCTTTGGGAGATTGCAAGCTTTGCATCACTTTAACCAACATTCATGTTCCCCCTCCTTTGCAATCCACCGGATTTAATTGGCTCTATTTGCAATTTTCCTGTCCCCACCATCACATTTCAGCTGAATGGAAAAAAGATGTGTGAAGTCGTTGCATTACATGTATCAAGAAAGTGATGCCAGACCTGCTCATGTTTTACACTCCATAACACCCAGAAGTGTTTTTTATATACTGTGTATACACGTAGTTGCAGATGTGTTGGAATAAAAGCATTGACACATACTGTGTACCGTATGGAACATAAATTGAAGATTTGAATTTACAGGGTCTAAGTGACACAAAATGCAAGCAATGCTCAATACATGCAACATGATCTATGAACCAAGCCCAACAACATTCAAAAGTGCGCCGCAATATTGTTGCTTCCATGATCAATGCAAATCAGATTACACGAATATTGGTATAAGTTCTTATGTTCTATGTTGCAACATTTTGTTGATCATCTCAAAAAACACACATTTGACACCAATTTAGGTCTTGTTGAAATGCAAATCTGCAATTTCCAGAGTTTAGTGTCTCCGCCATCGAGACCACGCACTTTTATTCCATCAATCCATCTGCATTTTTCTGGTTTTGGACAATTGAATTCGAAGTATTTCATTCACGCCAATACGGTTTATAATTCGCCTTTGCTCGGGGCATTAATCGTCGCACGCATGCATAGGTTTTATGTTCATTTCATTACCTTTCCGAAACAGCGTGCATATTGACTATTTATTTAGCCAGTCTTTGAAAAGATGATGAACTGCAGCATGGTTCTTCGACAAACTGCTGATGAAAGGCACGTGTGATAAAGCGTTACGCGAACAATCAAATACAAAAGCAGCGAGCAATTAAAGGGATATTATTATTAAATTATCCCGAATCTCGTCGTCGCACTGTGTGTAATGCACTTAACGCAAAACGAAGCGCAAAATCGGATTAAAAACACATTAAGATAACCGCGCAGTGGCCACGCGGTTACGGTACATGGGGTCCAACGTGGGCTGACTAAAGAGTGTGAAACAAAAGAGGTCACACACCTGAAAATACGTTAAGCTGTCTATCCAACTGCTGATAGCGTTGCAATGCGAACACTGTTCACGATCCACCAAACGGGATTGGGAATTCAATCTCTAGGCATTAGTCTCATGAACTAATCTGCTTCCTGGGATTAAGGTATATGAACGCGACACTTACGGGAAAGTTACGTAATGACTTTTTGTGACGTAACCGGACCTTGATGGAAGAAGTTGGAAAGAGGAATATGACGAACTTATGTTCAGAACATGCCTGGGTAACCTTAATTAACTTGTGTAAAATTGGCGCATCAGAATAGACGCTCGAGTGCCCTTGTACAACAATCTTGCGCTCACAAATGGTGATTTCTTAGATTGTTAATAACTTTCTTGGCTGAATTTTTAAACACGATGATAACGGAAAACGATCTTGGTTTTCATTATGCGCTCGTAATTGTGATTAATCCCAGTGGGATAAAGCTTACTGTAGTCCATACTTCAAATGTGCACAAATCTTTATATTCCATAGATTATTATTTTTTGCTTCCTCGTTTTTGTGTCTTACTTACCTAATTAATCTAAATTAATCTAAAAATGTGTACATTTTTATTGGGCCGCATTTGAACATAGGCAATCACTGCAAGCTTACGAGCTATAAGGAGAAACGTTCTCATGGCGTCTGAGAAGGCAAATATTAAAGCTGCTCTTTTTATTTTAAATTTTGATAAAATTAACAGATTATAAGTATTTAACTGAAAACGTATAGTTAAGATAAGAAGAAATTTGCATTTGATGCAGGGAACTACAGGGAAAGGTTATTTTGAAAAATGTCCGCTATCCCATTTAATGGGAACGCCTTATGCGAAAATCTTGTTATCTGTATCACAAAAATATTTTTTTATTTCTAACTTTAAAAATTATAATCATTTTAAGACGGTACTTAAAAAACAAACCTTATCCTAAATACAGATTGGCATGATCTTTAAGCGTGTTTTAATGTTTGTGATGGCCATATTTGGAATCATTTTTGGGCAAATGAATATTAATAATCAAGGGTAAGTTTTTTTTAGTAAACTAGATCACATATGGTAAATTTTAGCGAACAATTCTATAACAAATGGCGGTGTCTGGAATGGTATTAGTTCAGAACAACGCCATAGGCGAAACCTTTATGTGCATTTTTCCTAAAAATATATATTTTGACATTATAAAAAAAAATTATGAATTTTAGAGAATGTTTTGAAAATTTGGAGAAAAGTTAGTACTGACAGAATCGCTACATGCGACATTCTATTTTTAGAAAAGTGAAAGGAAATGTTTATTTACATGTATAATGAATGGTGGTGGTTTTCAGCGGTAGGGCGATAGTACTAACTTCACAGGGTGTTCATATATTCCCTTTCAACAAGTGCAGTTATGCCCGTAGGGGTACATTGATCCCAGGTTGGAAAGCAAGGAGCCAGGTGCATGTGCACGTATATAAACTTCAACTTTGTAAGGTTGTTATCCTTTGGACAATATCGTCACGTACTGACATATACACTGTATCCTACCATATCATGCATTTGGTCGACACACCATGTTAAACGCACGTACATGTAGTGTTTTTGTTAAAATGTCAAAGCAACGATGGCTATGTTATTATAGAAGGGGTACTCAGACATAAGCCTGTAAGCCTTATAGCTTTCACTTTGGCAGTCGTGAAATGACGTGTACAAAATGTACATGCGAATTGATTGAAAAAATATCCTTCAAGGTTATTGCCGTTGCCAAACCAATTAGTGCTTTTATTTGGCACTCATGACTCGCAGCTGCCTGAATTCATACTCGAAGATTCTGCCAAGGTACACTGTACTCTCGGTTATTGGTTTTATAGGATCGTGATAAACTATTTTATCAAGATTATTATTATTATAAAGCCTGCAATTTTTTAATCTGTTCGAAAATTCCTGGTTTGTTTGAATCCAGGATTGGTGATTTAAAGCACAGCTATTGTACAGTATGTCTACTTTTTGACATTGTCAAGAATCACGTGCATGCTTGTATTAAACATTTAGATTCCTCTTCATGGAAACCCCATGTACAACATCGCTATGCCCATGTCATTTAGCCAAAAACTGGACATGCAATATGTGTTTTAAACCATCTATACAGCTTCCGATGTAATTTTTGTCTTGCTTTTTGTGCAATGCGACTGTTCATTTTTCTCTGAATATTTTGCTTTCCTTTCCATTTCATCGTCATCCCTCCGTAAACGAATGTTGTTCCACTTCTGGAGTTTTAAATTGTGTGAGTATAGTGTTGAGGAGAAAAGCTTCTGTCCATCTACTTTTCCTCCCCCACAATAGCACGGTTGCCTCCCACCTGGTTTCTGTTTTCTCTGGCCATACCGAACTAGCTTCACAATATAATCTTTGAACCTTTCAATGAAATACGGGCCAGCGTTTACTTGTTATTTTTAAAATAGACAACTGAACCAGAAAATACATTTGGCCTGAGTCTTCATTTTCCAGACGTAGGGACGCATGCTGTTTTTTGTACGTGCTAAAGTATCTAAGCAACGAGCTCCCTATAAACTCGTCACGGTCAAACGCCATTTACTCCTATTATTCGCGTCTCATCTCACAATTGGTTGGGAATTTTGGATTGGGTGGAATAAGCTGTTCTTTAAAATGGGCAATCATTCAGTGCTTTTCTGCCTTTTGTAAGTTGCAGCACCTTGGCTGCGAGGGCGTCCATATACACTGTACAGCATTTCGTTAACAATCAAGACAGGCGAGGTGAAGACGATTGACTTGATTACACCACATTTTGTTAGTGTGATAAGAGGGTACTTCTGATAAGCTTAATTAACGCACTGAATGTGTTGAATGTGACCATTTCTATTTTGAGCCGTATAACGTTGTGACCCACAAAAATAAAATTTTATAAGAGCAAAAATAACCGGTTTCCTTACATTATGTATATATGCATGACATAAATGTTAAGCAACGAAGTGTTGGAATTTTTTAAAAACTTTTTTAAAAAATTTAAATGTCCATGTTCTAAAACATTAATTTCTGTTATGAGTGCAGGACTTCGTGATAACGCTGCTTACATGTTTCAGTATGGTTAACTGCAAGTATGATGGAAAGGCTCGTACGGTGCCACTCATCAAATATAAAAAGATAGGTTCACCTTCCTTTCTCGATAATAACGATATTTTACTCCCATTGCTAAGTCCAGGTAACCCGAAACGTGCCAGTGGCAATAACAAACTTACTGCTGCTGTTCGTGTCAACAGAGTAAACAAGACATGCTTTCTGCGTCTTTTTGAGAATTTCGTATAAAAAGAGAGAGAAGAAACATATAGCGTTGACGTGAGATCTGTTTGTGTTACTAAGGTATTGCAAGAAAACCAACGCACGCTTTAGATGACTGCTAGATGCTCAGATGAAAGAAGAAAACTGCGAAAAAACTTATTAGAGCAACTATTTTATGCACTGCGCAAAAATTCAAAGTAAACTAATCCTCGTAATCGCTAATTACGTAATTAAAACAAGTGTAGAAATAAAGTGCGTGTACATACGTGTATATTTGACGATGTTATATAGTCGTAAAAGCTTTTAATATTGAGAAATGTAAAAGTCGTATCCTCTTCAAATGACTTATTTGATACAAATTCCAACTTTTGGTTTAATCACTTAGGAACTGTGGTTAAGGACTGCAATGACAAAAGCAAATAATGAGAAAAGTGTAGGCGTATAAGGGTATAACGGGCAGCTGAGTGCTGATATTTGCGCAATCCTATTTTCAGTGAGACTTATGATGGCCTGCAAATGGCTCCCATTCTGGATGTCGCCATAGTAAATCTTTTTTCTAGCTTGTTATTGATAGTCAAGCAATTAATTTAGGCCAATAGGGATTCATTCTGGCGGGCAATGTTTTCACCAAGTAACGACTTAAAAAAGATACGTGGTCGTAATTGAGTGCGATCCTCATAGATGAGTACTCATGCCTATTTGCATATAAAACTTTAAAAGGGAGAAAAGATATATACAATAAACTCAACCATGTTTCTCTAGTATGTAAGAACGACACCTATTGTATAGTAGAACCACGAAGTGATGGAACTGGGCTGAAAGCGCCGACCAATAGAATCCAATCGCCAGTTTGCGATTGACTAAGTCTAGTATTTCGCATACAGGAAGGAGCTCAATAACAAAAAACATTGGAGGCGCTTCAGCTCGAGGCGTCAGCCATTTTCCTTTCAACAACTTAAAACCAGGAATCCGTAATCGATAAGCGACACCTCTCTGATTAGCTGTCCTTTAGTTCGTATTTCTACTATAGCTATTGAGTGACTCGAGCGCCAAATTCAAACCCCACAACGTGCATAATGCACTACATGATGCAAGTTCATACACGTATACTGTACACGAAGGTTTATCAATATTTTTTTTCTTCCAGAAAAAAGTCCAGAAGATTCGTCCGAGGAAAGAGATGGGGACATACTGTGGCTACTCGAAAAGCCTCAAGACGAGGATGATTTAGTATACGATACGCAATCACAAGATAGTAACGAGGATTCCAATGAATTTCCAGACGAGTTCAACCGTGACAACAGAGCGACCCCCGGCCACCAGTTCATGCGGTTTGGTAGGGATCACAAGTTCATGCGTTTTGGGCGAGACATGAAACACAATTTCATGCGATTTGGCAAAGGTGGTGCCAACGTCGGACACAACTTCATGCGCTTTGGGCGTGGAAATGATTTGGGGCACCAATTCATGCGCTTTGGTAGGGGGGACAACACCGGGCACAAATTCATGCGATTTGGAAAGAGTGTCAATCCCATCTTTTCCGAACTGTCCGATATTTCGGAAGATGATTTAACTGCTAAGGATGCTGGCAACGAATTTCAGAGAGATTTGAAGGACAAAGGTCACAAGTTCATGAGATTCGGCCGAGCGAGTCCCACCCATAATTTCATGCGATTCGGTCGCATACCTGGGCATAACTTCATGCGTTTTGGGCGCATTCCAGAGCACAGATTCATGAGATTTGGACGAAATAGTTTTTCAGCTGGAAAAACCTCTGATGCCGCGGCAGTTGCCAGTCGGTTACCTGTTGCACAACCGGAAACTCCGGTCGATTCTTTATCTAGTAATCCTCAGGCTAATTCAGATTCCAACAGTAAAGTTAAAAGGGACGGGCATCTATTTATGCGATTCGGACGCAAGTAGGCATCCAGTATTTGTTTTAAAGAATTGAAGTTTTACTTGCGTTTCTTTACTACAAAGTTAAGGCATATTTTTATGAAACAAATCGACGATTTGAAAGGGAATACTCGTGGGATTCACTCGCCATGCATGTCAGTTGATGCCTGTTCATTGATGTACCCTCTTGAAACTCGTTAGGTACTGTAATTATACGGCGTGTGTCAGAAATGTGTGTCCGTCCCAACGCCCATGTGCTCAAAAAACACAAAACTGGCAACGGTGAAAATTCTAATGCAGTAAGTCGTGAATGTCAACTGTTTTCAACTAATTTTGGTCTGTTCTACAACTTTTCAAATTGGAACTATTGCTCTAACATTGCTCGGTTGAATGACTTGCTACACATTCCTTAACGCTTTTGAATTGTTTACGCTTTTTGAGCAAATTACAGGGGTGGAAGGGGCACTCATTTCCGATTCACGCTGTATTTAAACATTGTAGCCGAAAACTATTACCGTAAGTGGGTTTTGGATTATAACGGTTCGCAATTTGCGGCTGTTAATATGCGACAATGTAGACTAACGCAACTGCTCCTTACCTTAAGATATAACTACTGTCTAAATGTCTTTGTCCAGACTTTTTTAAGGAAGTCTGATTTTAGATTACACCAGAAAATTCATACCATTTCTAGGCGAATTATTGATTTTCAAACCAGTAAATGTTCACCAAGTCCTGTGTAAATTTGTTTCTCATAATGAGAAGCGTTATAATTTAATATAATATGTTGTGTTTCGCAAACACCATTAATTTCCAACGAAATGTTATTGTACACTAATTGGTACGGGTACTCTGAACTGAGTGATGGCGATACACTGACGAAAATTGGCAAACGTTTTGCTTAATTTAATTAGCCCAAAAGTTGTAGCGGACAATTTTAAATTGCCTCAGAAGTGCTCTAGTCACCTCAAAACTGCCTGAATTTTTAACGTGCATTGTTAATCTCTTAATTTATTTCATTACCGATGTTAACCAACGCCAGACTGTTAGGGATGTACTCTATCAAATAGGTCATTTGCCTAAAATACTCGTAAATGCGTTTTATGGCATTTCCTGTTTTCAAAATTTTTAGTTGTTGTGTGTGTGTATATAGAAGCGTCAATGGCCTATCTATAATGAGATAATCATTATACATATCCCGCAACATATTTTGTTTTTATGCTACTGGTATTCGAACCTGTCGCAAAATGATGTACACTTTATGTAATATATACCCCCTGCTGTATTTGTGCATGATGCCAAATCTTGTAAAAAACCAAAACCAAACCCATTGTATAGTAAACCTGTTTGTTTCCTTTACCAGCAACTGCAATAAATGCGATACTTACTCGAATGTACTGAAGAGACCTAGAATGGTTTGAATAGCATGGCTAATTTTCTACCTAGACAGTAAAAGTTGACCATATTTTGGTCCATGCTAAAGACAGTTACCGTGACTGATTAATTTGTGAATTTTGAAAATAGTAGAACCCTAAACTCCTGATGAACTACTGTAACTTCGGAATGTAAACGAAAATTAATGCAATTACCACGTGTTTTGGCTGACAACCCCTTCATAATATTGAATAAACACTAAATTTACATCCAAATCATTGGTTTCACCCTCCACCCTGTACGTACATGTACATGTAAATGCAAAAAATTGAAATGAAGAATTCCCCTTGATTTATTCATTCAAATACAAAACGAGCACAAATATACATGTACTGTACATTTCAAGTAATGATAATTAGCAATCCAAAAGTGTCATTAGCGTCAGTTTACAAGTCCGTTTCTTTTTCGCAGTCATTTACACTTAAAGTCGGAATGCGGATTTCGTATTTTAATTTCCCTCCTTTTTTATTTTCTAACCGTTTGTTGGTGTAGAGAGAAGATTCGTTAGTTAGGCGTGAATCTTTGCGTTGCTTTTTCCCCAATTTCTTGCACGGTTTCAGAGGATCGTCGCTGAAGTTCGGAATGTGTAGACATTTGGATTTGTTTGTTGGAGGAGACAGCCTGTTGGCGACACTGTCGTGATCAAGGTAGTGGCCACTGGATTTTCCGTTTGAAGCATTCGATCCCTTCGAACATTCCGAATCGTCACTTTCCATCAAGGTTAACGTAACGGTAATGCTTGTCCTTTCACTTTTGCTGTCCATGTCGTCGAATAGGGCAAAGGTATCGATCATTGAGCCTGTCTGACCTCTGTCCTTGCCAAAACCTCTTTTATGTCCATTTTGTTTCCTTGTTTTGAAATCGTTATTGCAGCAAGTTGCTCGTGGGCAAAATTCGCAAAGAATTCCTCGAAATGCCTCACGATATTTGGCAGACATGACATTGTATAAAATTGGATTAATTGTGGCGTTAAAATAATAGAAGCAGCCTGAAAAGTAAAAATCGATTTCACTGTTAAAGCAAGAAGTCCAAGGTCATAACAGTTAAACAACCAATAAGGTAAAAGTAGCAGTAATAATGCACACTATTAGTATAGGCATATAAATTGGTTTATCTCTAAGCCACCAAGATCGGTCTTTTGTATTTGAATTCTTTCGGTAATTTGATCGCGAGCTCTTGCATTATTTGTTCGCAATTTGGATGAACGGGTTTCCAACATTTTTCCAGTGATCGGAAGCCGCCGCCAGGGGGCTCTTCAGACGCACTTGTTTCAACGTTGCGCGATTCACCCGGAGCATTTTTGTATGCCTGGAACATGAGCCTGAAGATGAGGTGAGTCCAGTATTATGCTCAATTGACAGGGCATTGTCTTTCAACTTAAGTAATGTGGTGAAACATTAATTGCGATGCAGTTGAATTTGCTTGGTATCGATTAAAGATGCGTACAATTATGCAGTGATACAAGTATATGTACATGTAGTACTTTGCAGCAATTATTAATACAAAGTAACTAGAAGTTAAATACAGAATGATCATAAAGTCGTATCGCCATTACAAAGATTAATGATAACAATATTTATAATCTGGCTCAACACTGATTGGCGATGTGGTCACATGATATCAGTGTCCAGCTTGAGGGTTTATCTTGTGCCTTGAGTATTTATTTGTACGTGAAATAAACAACCAGTTCTTCTACCTTTTCCAAAAAAAAAAAATGTTCTCGGAAATTCTTAATCGTTGTTTGTAGGACTTTATGATCACTCTGTACTTTAGTTGGACTTTTTACCTGCAAAGTACAGGATTTCGTTGAGCTTTCGAAGATATTCTGGCCAAAGACCTGCTTCATGAGCGTATATGACAAATAGAAGTCGTTGAGCATGAAATGGAGCCCAGCATATGATAAAGGCTATGACCACAGCAACTGTTAAGATATAGAAAAACATATGCGCACATGTATTCAGGATATAATAAACATAATTTATTGAGAAATTAACCTAGTGTTATTCCGGAACTCATCGGAATGGCGTCCCATATTTCTCTATTACAAGTTGTATTAAATTGGTAGAGCAAGAAGCAGGTAGTACATGAAATACATGTACATGGCAGTACTGTCAGTGAATGCAGGCTTCTTGAGAACCTTACATCGATTTAATACAACGTGTCATCACAAAGATCAATAGTTAATTGGTGATTGTCTTATTTTTGGAGATTACGTTTGCATGGTTTTAATTAACACTGGCTAAAGGTACAATTCACAAATTCCGACGATTCGAGAAATCTGCATACCTTCTATTTCTTCAGGGTTACTTTTAGATACAGTAATTGTTCCCCAGTGAGCACATGGGATTTGACGTTTTTTGCGTGAAAAGAACGTTTCTGTGTAACTGTCAAAGTAGCGAAGCTGAAGTGAAAGGCGGCAGTGAACGTTTATTTAATTTGAAGCGTAAACGTTTTAATCTCTTGTCATTGTCGAATCAGCGTGTATGACGTCAAACAACACATCTTAGCATGCCTTAACCCTGATTGAAATCTGTATTGCACTTAATCCAATTATAAGGTGTCAGTAAAGTAAAATCTACAGGTATAGTGTACTTTTCTATAGGGTTTAATAAGACCAGTTTTTACATGTATACACATGCATTATATGATCTCTTCATACAGTGTAGCTTTAATGGCAACAGAGTCGCTATACTGTATTTCATTTATTTAAAAGCAAATTCCGAAAGTTGTCTCTATGAAGCAATTGTGGTTTTTGTTTCTCACTACAGTGTATCGCCTACATACATGTACATGTAGTTAAATGCAGCGCATCAAGTCACTTTCATATGGATTTAAACGATTTGCCATTGGCAATTGCCTGGTGGTGACATGTTGCAAAAACTGCTTTATAAGAAAGCAGCACCGAGTTTGGAGGCATAGTCTATCTGAAATTGCTAAAAACCAGCCAAGGCAATAACTTAATTTGTATTGATTGTATCCAGAAAGATTTTTGCTTTATTTTCTATAGGCTAATCATCGTCTGTTTCTGTACAGTATATCCAAGTAATTGTACATGCTCCTTAGAAAATCATGCAGTGCAAACAAATTATGCTATAAGTGCAAATATTAAGTGTTTTATTCTGAATAGGTGTACCAAAGATAAGGTGTAAACATGTTGACAGATTGAGATCCTTTTCCCAGAATCACATTGGCGAAATTAATTGCAACGTTTTTATCAAGACTTTGATTTGTCTAGCAATCATTTTTTATGCACATGTATCTAAACGTTTGTTATTGATTTGACCGAGGAAATCTTGTCGATAAAATCTAATTATATCGTGACGCTACATTTTCAAAATGTTGGCTAAACTGGTTAAGAGGAGGTAGAGCTCCAGGCAATTTTCGATTTTATGTCTGCCATGCTTTCATATAAGCAAGAGAATACATGTAGTTAGTAATAAGGGTTTTAATTTGCTTCTACTTTTGTTTCCAGAAATGAGCACTAATTGCTAATTAGCAAAAATTCATTTCTGCAAGGTTTATATGGGTGCCCGTAATTATGCTAGGGAACACAACAGCTGCAATTTCTGCACGTACTGTCTATAAGTAAGCTTTAATTTGAACAATTATGCTTCTCGAAATGAATGTACCCAGATTTTCATTAACGGTTTTTACGGTTAAACAAGACCCATTGAAAATGTATAATGAAGAATAATAGTTCTATCATTCCCGCTGACTTAATTTTTAAATGTGTGAAGAAGATACAGCAATTAATGTACCCGTAGATGAATAATTAAAGTCTGCTCAAACACTTCACTCGTACATACCTTGCATGTATTCGTACACCTGTATAATTTTATATCCCTGTCTTACACAATAAATCACCTGTAATTGGGTTATGCCAATTAAACTCAAGTGGAGATTTATAGTCGTGCAATTTACTACAACCTGAAATTCACATCTTGATTATATTTTTTCAATTTTTTCTCGCAAGGCCTGTATTATTTCTTCGTAGTTATAATTATGAGCGGATTTCTTTTGGCTGTACTACAACGTATAACTAGCTCCATCACATACACTATGAGAAAGTGGGCTGCTAAAGGTTTCTAGGTTGAAAGTAAATGCCTGATAGATGGGAAATTAAATAAAGAAATGAATTTTTTAAGTTTAGGTTAGGTCAATTTAAGTTAAATATAATAAGAAAAAAGCAGTAATAAGCAAATATGCAATATAATAAGCTATCAAAGCAAAACAGCGACACAAACTTATTCTAACAGCTAATACAGGTGTCGTCCTTGTGTATTGTGTTGTAAAGTTCACATATAAATATGTGTAGACATTTGGAGCAGGGTCTAATCTGTATTATATCCTTTCTTTTATACTTTCACGAGTTTTTCAAAGATATTTACGAGGCAGATAATTAAAAAATTATTGTACGATGAAGATATTTACATGTATTTAAAACAACATTTTACAGGACATTCGTTTCCTCAAAGTTAATTTCAAAAATATGTTGAAAATTTTCTTGTCTGCTTATTAGTCCGCATCTGCTTTTGCAATATCGGAAGAAAATTTTGCAATCAAATGTGAAATTTAACTTTTGTGCTTAGCGCCCTGATCATGGGCTTTGCACGAATGCAACACCATCTATCGTCTTCAAAACGAACTACAATTACAGGTGTGCACAACATATTGCTCTCAAACAGTCGTAGCCATTCGTGAGGTCTAGTGGTAAACCGAAATAATCTCCGCAAATGATTTTGAAAGTGTATCGTAAAGAAAATGAAATCATGCTCTCTAGCAGGTTCCCTTAATTTTTTAAAAACGAAGCAATGCATTACCGAAATTACGATTTAAACACATTTATCCGCCATCAGATTTAACGACTCGTTTTCCATATGCTATCTTTTCTCTTTTAATTATGTTAAATTTATATAGTGCTTCTAAATTCCCTGTAATAAATTATTTACATTTACAGTATATTTTGACACTAACAACAAGTTTCGATATTCAGTTGGGAGAATATTGATCCGGAAAGGGCATGTTGGATGCTTAGTGCAGTGTGCCATCTGGTGAACGAAAAATGAACTGGTTAGCTCGTCTCGCGATGAACACTTTTCACATTAGGCATTCCAAATAAAGCTTCGCAAATAAATTATGTAATCCACTAGATTTGAAGAGGGATGAATTTTGTAAAAACGACTGCCCCTGTAAGCCGGCAATTAGCCTTACACGCACGCTAGCAGTGATTGCCGCCTACTTTGCGATAATGTGTGATTTTCTCGCTGGGATTGGTTTACGACTTTACACTCCTACACATGGCTAATTGCAATCAGTTCACAATTGATTGTTCCAGGATTCGCCATGGAACTACTGCTTTGTTCAAATACTTACACAACATCCTAATAATAGCTTTTCTTGCTGAGGGTTTTCCTTCGTGATGCAATGCTGAGCATTCGCTGGAGCGAGCAGCTGATCTCCTCAGAGTTATGCCAATCTTGATATACAAGATCACGATGATCGACATTGGAATAAAGAAAAAAGCGAGAGACGAAAAGCATAGAAGTGGCCGGAAGTGCTTGTTGTCCTTGGGGTCTGTTGGCATCATGCAGAATGCTGATTCTTCGAGATATTGATTGGACCCTAGAACAGAATAATATATTCAAGCTGTGCTTTAATCTCAATAAAATTAGCACGTTGATTAGCATATTTATGGATAAGACTTCCGACTAAGGCTTCAGAAGCACGTGATTGATAACCTTTGTATTGTCAGTACTCCTTTAAGAGTTTTTCGGGGTCGCATTAGGGAGGAATGATACAAAGCGATTTTCTTACCAAAAAGTGTACAAATTCGACAATTAGTTTAAGAAATAGAGGCACTAAGTGCAACGCCATATGCGTGAATTTTATAAAATGTATGTAAATCTCGAGCGAACTCTTCAGACAATTATAAAAATACTAGCCAAAATAATAATGATGTACTTTAGCTTACATTTATACAAAATTGCCGGTACACATAATGTATATGTAAATCGTTACTGAATCGTATAATGGACCATCAATCTAAAAGAGTGGTTATAATTTTATGGGATGGTGATGTGCCCTTTAATAATACAGGCACCCTAAGGGGTACATGCATGTATCCTAAGTTGGGAACCAAGAGACTGATCGATCTCAAAACAAAATTCACATGGTTGGTTAAAAAGTAAAGTGACGGTAAATGAACGATTGAGATAATGAATACCTCTCGGGAAGTCAATGTAGTATACTGATGTTAGAACAGAATAGGGTGTGGCTATTATGGCTGCTATTATCCAATTGGCAGCAATAATTTTGGTGACTCTTGGCAAGCTGGACGTAGTCTGAGACAGAAGAGGGTGGCAAATGGCGATGTAACGTTCAATCGTAAAGGCAACGATAGTTAACACAGAGGCGTAGTTAGTCATTTCGGAGATGAGGGCACGAACCCGACACATAACTTCACCCAGTACCCATGGATACTGTTGCCAAAATAGTTGCAAGTCGTAGGGAAGACCTGAAAAAAACAATTAAACATGAATTATTCAGTTTGCGGTGATGTCAGTTAATCCTGAAAGCAAGGATTGAAAAGTACGTTCAGGTCTGACTAGACTCCTCTTGCCTTAATTCAGTCGAAAATAATAAAAGGTTTAGCAAATAATGAAGATAAACAACTATCTATACAAAGTAGAATCCCGAAAATTTCCCTTTTTTATCGTCTGCAGTTCTGGGTTACCATGGTTGCCATTTATCAGAAATGGATGATCTATACGTGCTTTAAGGTTTTGAGCAGTCCAAAAAAAACTTTTTTTTCCATTTGGTTCAATCGACACACTTAAAAACTATGCAACAATTCTTTAATTGGAAACTTTCTTCGAAAGTCTGGAACTTCATCGGTCTACAGGGCTGTGCCACTTTTCAAACAAATGTCGTTTGTATATTGACAGTAAGGCTATAGTGATGAATAGCTAGGTACATTTGTACTATTTTCCGATTTGCATATTTTGCGACTTACAATTTGATCAAACAACATTAACTGTTGGCAAAGCATGTCTGTACTCATGATAAGTTGAAACTCGTAGATGGAAAGACCAATTTATACTATTAAGTTCATTATGTGTAGTTATGGCATAAGCTGTTTTTGAGTCTGCGATATATGTAACTGAACATGATCACCTAAAAATTAATTTGCGATCACAACAAGGAATAAATACTATGAACTTCCCCACACCTCGGTGTGTTTTGACTGACCACCTACATGTTTGAAAATGTTAAAGCAACGCCAAATTTAATCCATATCTAATGCGTGCAATAAGGATAAAAATAAAATATCAAGAGTTCTTCTTCCACTAGTTTTAAAATAAAAAATCTTCACCATAAAATAACATTGGTATTGTTTTCACGTATCATTTATCGTCAAAATATTTACCAGGCCATCGATCCATTGCAAACGTATGGCTGAATTCAGCGAGGTTTTTCCCATATAGTAGAAACAATAAAATACACATTCTCGCATTGCATGAAGTTATATAGTCTATAAAATTCAGCAATCATCCTTCCGTAATGTTCACATTTTTACATTCGCATGGGCAATGGGGCCTAATTTCAAAAGATGGAAATAGACGATTAGGCCCATTCCGGAATATGAAACAAATTAGTTGGAACCAAAAATTAAATATTAGCTGCAACAAATTCAGTTGGTTTTTCTGATGTTCTCTGGAATGACTTGGCAATACCAGATAAGTTAGCTAGTGGACATAAAGCTGTCGACTTCTTACGCCATTTCCGTGTGAATTGAATTTTTGCGCAATAGGAGCTTGGCTGTATTAGTTTTATACTCCCATTACCGAGAACATTTATTTAGGAATTTATATCTTGAAGCACAAATGATGTGGACCCTCTAAGCTCTGTTAGTCATAGCCCTATGGCAAACGTCTGCCAGCCTATACTTCTGCAATCGGGCAAGAATCTTATCGAGTTGCATTATAAATTGGATTTTCAGTAACGGAAGGAAGATAAGCTATAAAAAGTGATCGATCAAGTTGTTCATCGCCAAATGACCTGGTAACACAGTAGAAAAACGTAGTTAACCTTTATTGCCTAACTGCCACCTATTTCATGAGGGCGCCATGTTAGGCCATTTCTAGTTGAAATGCTGTGCATGCATTCATTCGAGTGATATTAATGATCAATTCTCTGCTCTTTGGTTGTAGACCTTCAAATTTATGCCCTAATGCTAGATTAAGCTCTAACGCCCATTTTATTGCGTGCAGTTTTTCCATCCTCTTCCCAGGTGGAGTTGCAGACAAGTGCGCCTAAGAGCAATTTGATGTTTGCTGTCAGTAAGGCTGTAACTCTGACTAGCACCATTCATTAAATTACTATCATCTATTCATTCAATGGCCTCAATTTGCATGGATTTCGCTGCGGTATACAGTCGGTTTACAGACCAATTGCTTTATTTGCCAAATCTGATGAGGATGGTTTATCAGTCAAAAGCGAAACTTATCAGCAAACAGGCGCATGTCGAACGTAATCTCAAATGTAATTTATATTGACAGTCGAACTTGTCGAATTAACAATGGCGTGTTTGAAAAAAATTAATACAGGACCACTTCAAAAAAATAAGACTGTAGTTCTGCACCATTAAGAGCATTGCAACTTTGCTCCGTTGTAAGTTGGTTAGATATGTTACTAATAGGCACAAAATATTCATCGTTTGATACTGTAAATGCACTTGTCGAACACACCAGTCCAACATGTAGCTCTTGAAATTTATACTTTTTCTTTATTTTTACCCTTACCTAGCCTAATCAAACAATAGTTTTGTTAGTTTAGATAGATGTTAGCTCTAAAGTCATGCACCAGATGAGTAAAAAATATTCGAATTTTAACCGTACGTGTCCAGTATATGCAAGCATACGAAGCTGTCAACAAATACGAGTGTCTTAAATCGTGCTGGCAAAATTAAGCCATATTGTTGCAAGAAATAAAAAAGTATTTGAATTCGAATAGCCATATTGTTGCAAGAAATAAAAAAGTATTTGAATTCGAATGATTATCCATGTATTAAGGCTTGTAACCGTTAACTATATGCATAGTTCTCGATAGTGGAGTGGGCTTATTTTTTTGCTTTAAATTACAAAAAATCTATAGTTTCAATCGAGTTTGTTTTCTCCTTTTTAACATGCACGAGCGTAGGCCGTGTAACATAAGTTTTTTGTGCATCACTCAGATATTTATAATAGTCAAAAAGAGATTTCAAAGTTGATGTGCGAAATTCCCATCTGATATTACTAATTACATACTGTTGAATTCCTTGAGGTAAATTAAACTAATTTGAATCGAATTACCAAAAGAAATCTTGTGTAATTGCTTCATTGCTATGGGATATGCTCTAAAACTACAAATTGAGGCTTGTTATTTTTCCTTTCTCATTTGCTTAATTCCAATTCATTTTCATAAAGGTTTAAGCCAGTAAGCTCATTTCATTGCTCTCATGCATCCAGTTAAGAAGTTCTCTCGTCGATGCAGTTTAGCCAATTAATAATTTTACAATCCGCACTGAGCACCGATAATAATAAATGTACATCATAACGGATAAATTTGGTTAAACACTGCAATTTGCATTTCAAAAAATACAACGTCGATATTGTTGATATTAAGATTTCATTTCTAAAGCAAGTGAATGCATATTTACACACGTCTATCGACGTCAAGAAAACGTGCCTAACGGATATGCATTCAGCTTAAATATATAGTTTCTTTGCATCGCAGGTTGCAACATATTGACGCGTCGATATTTTTGCATTGAATGACCTTTAAGAATGTGAAAGGCAAATGACACTTGGATGCTACGGAAACCATTATCCCTGAATAGATGAAAGATTCAACTGAATTCATGGAATGATTAATTTTAAATAGGATGTCAACATTTTTATTATTTCAAAATTGGGATTCAGTAGACTTGTATTGAGGATCGACGGTTTTTTCGAAATTTACATGTAGGTCTACAAGCGTAAGATAAATGCATTTTGTTACCGCGACAACGAATTGATATAAAATTGATTTTGTGACAACTCAAGTATTGGTGATTTCGAAAGCCTATAAGACATACATTTACATACATTCGTACTTTGTGTATTGACTGTTTCTTTCATGTATTTATATATAGGCTTAAACAAATACATGCTTCTTTTCACATAGCATGGTTTGCGTCGCTGAAACTCAAGAAACTGAAAATATCAAAAAGCAAATTAACCAAAAAACAATTTGTGAAGATAATTTCGGGTTAGTTACTGTATAGATATTTTAATTTCAGTAATTGGTTTTCTTCTTTTTGCACATATTAGCTGGATCTACAGGGTGATCGAAAGGTCAACCAATGGCAATGATGGTGCTCATTTTCAACATGGGCACCATCATTGCCATGGGTTGCGGGAGTTTTCGATCATCCTGTATTTTCTTAATCACATGAGGGCATAGTGCCGTTGTGCCTTAAATTAGTACCTCCATCTGGGACCGAATATAATTGCAATATTATTGTTCTGTTACACAGTGGTTTGTGTATAGCATATTTATGCACACAGATTGTCCTTTATGAAATGATGCTGTGTTTAACTCTGGTTGGAGCACCATTATTTCATATTGTTTTATATTTTAAACCAATAAAAAACAATCAGTTATACTTGTATAATTAACCGAGGACAGGTAAAAATGATAGCAATAAATATTTAAATAATTAGGGTTTTAAGTAAAGAGGAAACGAAATTTTCAATATGTAGTTTTGAACAATTTGACGAAGTATACTTACTGTATATCCGCCTAGTAAACCATCGAGTTTATTATGTGGCAAAGGATGCGCGTTACATCTTGTTATATATGCATGTAAATGACATGGTTAAAATTCAATAAGATAAATCAAATGATATAAATATGTATTAATGTTAAATGCATAATGTATAACATACCTGTGAAATTAATTTGACTGTACGAAAACGTACTAATTTCTTTCCAGTATCACGTTTTAATTAAAATCAAATAGCAAGTTTACTCGTATCAAAACAAATGTTTTTACGGTGATTTTATGTATACATGATTTACTTGAAATCTTTACCGATTAATGAGGATGTGTACTGCAAGTTAGCTGAAAGAAAGTCGTCATTCCTTTAAAAAGCACTTTCCTTCACGTTATTGACTAAAGTTCCCAATTAATTATGCATGTGGTTTTAGATTAATTAAGACAAATTAGCTTCATTAATCGATGTATGGTAGATGTACGTAGCAAGTTGAGGTATTTATTTCATGAGCAAAGGCATATCCTTAGACCTTTAGATATTCAAACGTATTGCAAATCCCTTGGCGATTCATCCAAAAAGCGAATACGTTGCTCGTTTCTATTTCTTGTTTAATTGCTGTACATCTTTTACTTTAAATTAAAATTGATAGTTCCCTACTTGTAATCGATTATCGTAAATTGTTTGAAACCGCCTTGAATGTTTACACTGACTCGTGTTAGACCTGAAAAATATTCATGACATCAAATACCTTAAAACGAACGTATACATGTACGAATTCATGGAATGAAGGATGCCAAACCATAACGTTTTTGCAAGGAAATGTAACTATCAGGAGGCCATAAAAAATATAGCGTCGTGAAATTTTTTTTAGAGTAAATCATTTAATACATAATAACAATGGGCTCAGATGTTGTGAAACACTGAAGTTAAAGAAAACAGCAATGAGCACTTTATGAAACAGCTTTCTTTGCGGACATTTTTACGAACCATGCGATCATAGTAACACTTGTTTTTACGTATATGTACACCCACACAACAATCTTAGCTTACGTATGCATCCTGGTGGGGCACGTTATAGCACACGTTCACGAAATGAAGATGAGTCTTCTTAACTTGTTATGAGCCTTACTTTTTTTTATTTGCAGCGCCAATGGCATGCACATTTTTTGAGTTGGCGTTGAATTGGTGATCAGAGAATATTAAGGCCCATCCATTTTTACTAAGTCTTCAATTTGAAACAAAACTGAATGTTTATTCTTATCGTTGTTCTAACGTAAGATTACAGACTTCTATGAACATTCTCTTCTCATCTACAGCTCCAAGTCAGATCTCATGGTTGAGTTCTTGATAGTTCCAAGTCAATTTAATGTACAGTATTTTTACCTTACGGTTATCTGTTTACACTGGATTGCTTCTGAAAAGTTTATCCTTGAGCTCAAATTGAATCTCGCTCTATTGATTGGCCCGTTTCAAAATGTTTTATTGACGCTCCGTAGAACAGTTAGTAGAAGGTTGGCCAAGAGGTTTTTTGCAGTTTGAGAAAAAATAACACTGATTTGAAATGCATCAACACCTGTAAACCCTGACATGTCTTCATTTGACATTTCTGGAAAATTTCTCTCTGAAAAACTGTCCATGTGTATCAATTTAGTACATTTGTGTGAGTAAAAAAAACATCTTTAAACAAGATGAGACCCCATGCTGATCTACTTATCACCGTTATACGAGAATTGAATTGTCTTGGTGGAAAGAGGAATTTCATGAAATGAACGCATTAGTTTGTCTTATTTCAAAATATATTTAAATATGACATATGTTTAGCATAACGCACGTATTTGATTTCAATTTTCACATACTTATTGCTAGAAATACTGATTTTAAATATTCAAGTGCCTGCAATTTAAAAATGGAGGCAAAATAGTTTTGCAAAGAAGTTCAGAATTATTTTGTCAGTCTTATACCGTACCGCGAAGCATCGGTGAATTTATAACGAAGTTAGTCATTGTCAAACTGTTATGGAAATTAGTCATGTTAATACGATAGTGTAACGTATACACCGTTGAAATAATTCTTTCAACGAAAATAAAAGGAAAACCTATCACTTTTTATAACCCACATAAAACAATACCGCCTGTATCCGATGCAACCAAGGTTTAAGCCGATTAAGGTTTGAGTATACTGGAATAGACAAACACAAACACCCCAGTAATGCAATGTATAAACTCAGCGTAAATAAAACAAAAGTTTACATCAAAGACGTAAGGTTTATATCTAGATGTTGAAAGGAAATGAAATACAAGATAGGCACATCATCGATATTGTTAGTTGCTCATTATTACAGTATAATACAGTATTATTACAGTATTATATTCTGCTACAAAAATCTATTGATGAAGTGTCTTATCAATTTGTAATTTGGGATAACGCATCTTGAGATGCAACCGAGCATGCATAAAACCTCTTCAGTTGAATGTTGTCATTTTGCTGGTGAACATTCAATTCAAGATGGAAGATGTAGAAAATTGTTTACTGAAGCACGAAACCATATTTGTTCCGCATTGTTGAATACATAAATGCTCAAGTAGTTTTTAATATTGAAGCTCATCTTATGCAATTGCATCTACAGAGGGTAAGCATGCACCCAATACCTTTTATTTACAAATACTCTATAAAAATGATTTATACATATTATATCTATATTATTTGTGGAGCAAACGTATTATTGCTCTTGAAGGTTTTTAATTACATTGACATGCAATTATTCCTTTTAAAGCTCTTGCATTCAATGTCCTACAAGCCAGCTTAGATAAGAGTACCATCACTTCAATCAAATTAGAAAGTTGTGAGTGGCAAATTATATTCTCAGTCCGTTAATTCTCCTTATCTACAACCAGGTCAAAACTTGTGCTGCAAAATTCCACACAAGAAGTCCGCACATAAAGTCTAACGTTGATATTATTAATTTTGAATTTGTGTTGGGCATAAACAAAATTGAGGAATTCGATTGCATTTTGCGAAGGAATCCGTTTTTGAATTTGTGAATTCCTCTGCTGTGCGCATGGACCAGATAAGTCTCCATAAACGACAACCATTATTAACTGGTTTCCCAAGAACAAGTGCAATGAATTGGGCATTTCAGTGACATGTGTACGCGTAGCGCAGATCATTTCTATAAATATATTCTAAATTCATAATAATGTAATATAAAAAAATGTGTATGATTAATGAATTGCGAATGTTTGACAGTACACTCTAAACCGAAATGCCTTTTTTAAAGGCACAAAGCGTGACTTTTTGTTGAGTTCGTTTGGGAGTCGTGAAAC